>LLCB01000203.1:0-108669 GCA_001414345.1 Hymenoscyphus infarciens | reverse complement strand
TAGTAGATAGTCTACTAATAAAGTAAGAAAAGTAGAGTTAAGATATATATATATCTATATAGTTAGATATCGTATTAGTAGACAGTCTACTAATAAAGTAAGAGAAGTAAATAATATATATATATATATATATATAGAATTAATAAGCTTATTACTAGACAGTCTACTAATAACGTAAGAAGAGTATACTCTAAATATAAATATATCTATATAGTTAGATATCGTATTAGTAGATAGTCTACTAATGAAGTAAGAGAAGTAAATAATATATATAGATATATATAGAATTAAGAAGCTTATTAGTAGACAGTCTACTAATAAAGTATAAAGAGTAGACTCTAGATTTATATATGTCTATATAGTTAGATATCGTATTTCTAGATAGTCTACTAATAAAGTAAGAAGAGTAATTATAATAAATATATATTTAACAAGCCTATTAGTAGACTATCTACTAATAAATTAAGAAGAGTAGACTCTAGATATATATATATATATATAATAAGCTTATTAGTAGACAGTCTACTAATAACGTAAGAAGAGTATACTCTAAATATAACTATGTCTATATAGTTAGATATCGTATTAGTAGATAGTCTACTAATGAAGTAAGAGAAGTATACTCTAAATATATATATGTCTATATAGTTAGATATCGTATTAGTAGACAGTCTACTAATAAAGTAAGAAGAGTAATTATAATAAATATATATTTAACAAGCCTATTAGTAGACTGTCTACTAATAAAGTAAGGAAGGTAGACTCTAGATATATATATATATATATTTAATAAGCTTATTAGTAGACAGTCTACTAATAACGTAAGAAGAGTATACTCTAAATATAAATATGTTTATATAGTTAGATATCGTATTAGTAGACAGTCTACAAATAAAGTAAGAGAAGTATACTCTAAATATATATATATCTATATAGTTAGATATCGTTTTAGTAGACAGTCTACTAATAAAGTACGAAGAGTAATTATAATAAATATATATTTAATAAGCCTATTAGTAGACTGTCTACTAATAAAATAAGAAAAGTAAATAATATATATATATATATATATATATATATAATATATTTTTACTCTAGTCTCTTTTTTTAACTTATAAAAACTACGAGATACTAATAGAAAGAAAAATTATAAATAATTTAAATAAAGTATATTATAAGATTATTAATATCTTATTTTTAGTTAAACTAGTAGAAGAGTTATATATAGAAAGTAAATAGTAAATATTATTTAAAGATATAAAGAATAATAGTAGAGTATTCTATTTTATCTTAAGTTCTCTAATATATTTATTTATATTAAAGTTATAGAATAGAACTTAAGCTACTTAGATATAATATTTTTCTTTTTAATTATTTTATAAACTTAATATATTATAGCTATTTTTTGTTTTTAAAATCTAAATCTAATCTAATTCTCTTTAATCTAAAAGCTACTAAAAAAAAGTTTATATATATATAACTCTAATTATAAAAAAGTCCAATAATAAGCTATATAAACATTTGAAGAATTATACTAAACTAGCTAGCTAAACGCTGGAAACCGACCCCAGTGAAAGCGGTGAAGATGGCAGAAAAGAAGATACCCCACTTCGAAATAGAGGGGCATAAATTTATTCTCCCCCTGGGCTTCTCGTCAACACCAAGCACTTCCCCCAACCCCAAATATGCTGTACCTAGTAGGTCTCGGGCTGTCCGATGAAACGGATATCACCGTCAAAGGACTAGAAGTAGTCAAGAAAGCATCAAGGGTTTACCTTGAAGCCTACACCAGTATTCTCCTCGTCGATAAATCCGTGCTTGTAAGTTATTTTCTCCAGCCCAGCTCTATTTCTCTGCCATTTATTTGGAAATACCTTCCGAGTAAACATGAAAATTACAAAAAACTGACCGAGCTGATATGTAGTAGGAAAAATACTATGGCCGAGAAGTAATCCTCGCCGACCGAGAGATGGTCGAATCCTCCAGCGATGAAATCCTCGCAGACGCCCAAACCCTCGATATCGCATTCCTCGTCGTTGGCGATCCTTTTGGGTATGCGTCCCCTTCCCTTCCGTACTCTCTGTCCAATCCCAAAGTATCTTACTAACCAGAATCTTTCCCCAGAGCAACAACCCACACTGACCTAGTCCTCCGCGCCCGCGAACTCTCCATTCCCCTCCGCACAATCCCCAATGCCTCCATAATGTCCGCAATTGGCAGTACTGGGTTGCAACTCTACAACTTCGGCCAAACCGTATCAATGGTCTTCTTCACAGAAACATGGAAACCTGCATCCTTCCACGATCGCATACGAGAAAACCGCTCCATCGGTCTGCATACTCTTGTCTTGTTGGACATTAAAGTCAAAGAGCAGAGTCTGGAAAACATGGCGAGAGGAATAAGGATTTATGAGGAGGCGAGGTATATGACTGTGGGCCAGTGTGCGAGGCAGATGCTGGAAATTGAGGAGATCAAGAAAGAGGAGGGGGAGGGGATGGAGGGTGTGTATGGTGAGGAGAGTTTGGCTGTTGGTGTTGCCAGGGTAGGAGGAAAGGATGAAAAGTTTGTTAGTGGGACGCTGAAACAGCTTTGTGATGCTGATGAGGTTTTGGGTGGTCCGTTGCATAGTTTGTTGTTGCTTGGGAGGAGGACACATGAGTTGGAGAGTGATTATGTGAGGGAGTTTGCCGTTGATAGGGAGTTGTGGGATACGATTTGGAAGAGGGATTATGAGGGGAAACAGTAGGGTTGACTTTTGCATGATAGTCTGTTGATATATCTGATGATCACTCTGTGAACCCTGTTCCTGAATGGGGGACCCGGGGCAAGATGCTTGATCTGTAACTTGTGGAAATGATAATTCGTCAAGAGTATTCGTAACTTACTAAAATACTCCCATGGGATGCTCCCCAAGTAACTTCAATAGAGCAGAGTTTGGAAGACGGATACGAGGAAGTAACACCTTGCCACTACTCTTCATTATGATAATGAAATAAATACTCCAAAATTCTATCAGATTCGCTGTTGAAGATGGGAGGCGGAGAAAATGATGGGGAAAAAAGCAATGTTGTTGCTAGCAAGGGAGGAAAACCCAACCACGGGTAGATGCAGGAACATGTCCAACATCACCACACAAACACCTCAGATGTATGCCAACTCAAATTGTATACAGACCCATTACCAAGGTTAAGGCCGCGTAAAAGAAAGATGTTGGGTGTTGATTCATAAAGAGAAGAGTATTGGGAAGATTGCGATAGGCTTTCGCAGTGGCTAATTTCATGCCAGATGTTCATTTCTTCTGGTGTCCAAATTCACCACAAGGTGCTTGGTTTGATTGAGTAACTTGGAAGTTTGCCCTTGTGGGGATCGTGAGGAGGGAAAAGTGAATGATTTGGAAAAAGGTAGGCACGACCTTCATTCGCCTAATCTGAGGGCGCAACCAGATATTTTGTTCCTTCCTAAGGTATTTCTTCAACAACCTCATCACGACAACCAAAGAGTGGAACTATTCAACTCAGGTGGCATCAATTGGGTCAATTCAGTTTCTGACTAGCTGCTCATCTGGTTAATCTTTCGCAAAGACCAACAAACTCTGGTACCTGACACTGACATACTTGTCTATACCAGAGAGGCTGTTCCTGCTTGAGCAAACGGAACTTCAAGTCTTCAAACCTACTCAACCACCACACCACACCACGGCCTTCCACAACCAAAACACAACCTCCGCAACTTCAAGACTCTCGACGATTGACTCGCAACCTCGTCAATCGCAATGTCTTCATCAAAGCATCATCAAGAGGAGACAATCCGTCACCCTCATAGCTTGACCGACCGAGATCTTTACGATATGGCCTTGAGAGACATATCGAGGAAGCTGAGCCTTACCACTTCCGTCCGAACCACCCTGGAAGTCTACCTCCGCTGGCTTGAGGTTCATCGGACCCGACCATCCAATAAGTCCAAATCCTGGGACAACCTGATCTGGCAATGGGCACAATCACTCCGCCAGCGCGGAGTTCGCGAGAGCGCACTCATCAAGGCCGTTCGAGCCTGGAAAGATGAGCGTGGTCCATTCCCCAAAAGCGAGCGCGAGCCTCCTCGCACCAAGGATATCCAAAAGGCCTTTGATGATCCTGCGCTCCCGTCCAGAAATAAAGCCGATGACTTGGTTTGGCAGCGTGCTGATCCAGCGACGCATGAACCTGCTGCTAGACGTCAAGAGAATTACTCGGTGCATCCTGATCGTCTAGCTAGAGTTGAGCGGGAGCGCGAACAAGACCGTGAGGATAGTCGTTCTTCATTGCATCCTGATCGTCTCGCTAGAGTCGAGCGCGAACGGGAATGCGATGAGAGACACGACCGCCGCGATCGTGGAAGTTCTTCTGAAAAGACCAAGTCCCATCACTATCCTTCGAAGCACAGACCCTCATTGGAGAATTATATGCAGCGACCGCCATCGAATTATATCTGCAACCGTTGCGGCAAGCCTGGTACGTATTTTCTTTCTTATCCTTACTGTTTCAATGTGACCTTTCTCGGCTTGACGCATAGTTTAATATGCACAGCCCCAATTCGGCCAAACCAAGAGAGGTGCCCGATGGTATTTCCTGTGCTGTACTGACTTGAATTCTTAGGACATCATCTTCAAGCCTGTCCAACCAATATGAACCCGGATTTCGATCTGCCACCGGATAGGACATATGTCTGCTCCATCTGCCAGGAAACGGGCACCCACTACAAGTCACTCTGTCCACTAAATACAGATCCATTCTCGATTATTCAAAGACGAAACGACGCCGGATATGAAACAGGATTGAAAGTTGAGAAATCATGGGCTGCCTATGCAGACCCCCGGAAAAGAGAGGAACTTGATAAAGTCAGAGACTACGACAGAGCATGCCGATCATCCACGAGAGATTGCGAATCAAGAGACGGCAGCATGTATGGTTCTACTCCACCTTCGAGCAGAAAGCGAGAACAGAAGGATATATTGAAGAAGCTCGATGAGAAGAGAGAGACACTTACCAGAGAGGAAATAGCAGAGGTGACCGATTCTGGATACGCTGGTATTGGAAAATTGGCACTTAACAGCCGCAGAAAGAGGGCCTTGTCAGACACGAGTGATAAGAGTCGATATTCTCAGAGGCCAGCAACACCCACTCGGAAGAAGAATCGCAACATTGTCGCTAAGTTACCACCTGGGATGGTCCGCAGCAACACTTTAGACGAGGTGGAGGAATTGTTACTAGCTGAACGTGGCCCCCCTCGTGGGGCTTCTCGCGTATATCAAATCAATCCAGGCGAAATGCAACTCGACGACGATAGTCAGCATTCTTCCAGTCCAATACCTGGTCACAAGACGACCCGAAATATCGTGGTCAAGTTTCCACCTGGGAAGAAGGAGGCCGAAGATTATAAGATGGTTGATGCCCACACGTCCAAAGAGGATGATAAAGTGTTGCTAGCCGAGCGGAGATTGTCTCGTGGTAGCTCTGGATCCCCCCCGCCTGCATATCAATCCAACCTCGATGAAATGGTACTCGACAACGACAGTCAAGACTCCACAGATTTGTCACTTTACTACTCCGCAAAGACATCGCGCGAACACTCGACAGCGGCAGCCGTTCTTGAGAGTGTCAAAAGCCCACCACGCGATGGGTCCAGCGAAGAAGGTCAAGTATCATCTTCGGACGATATGGATGTCGACCGCCAGGTTGAACCAATGGTACCACCAAAGATATACTCGGATTTTGTCAACAACCTGATTTTGAAAAACCCTGAAATGAAGACGATTAGAAATCCGATCAAGAAACGACCAAATGCGTGCGATATGTGGGAGCAGGACAGCCGACGCCAAAAATCAACCAGAGAATCATCACACCGGGAGAAGAATCGCATGATCCCGCAGTTTGATGGACCTTGCGATGAGGTTCCTGTTGAAGTGAGCAATCGCCGGCGCAAATACAAGCTCGCTGGTCTTGGAAAGGATACTATTGGTAGAGTCAAAGGTGTTGCAAAGGAGTTTCCGAAGCTCAGAAGTCGTTCCAAAGCTCGTCCATTAACCAATCAAACTGAGCCTCTAATTTCAAGATCTCCAACACCACCTTCACCATGTCCAAAGGTTGATGAAAAGTCATTTCCCCAGAGACCACCTAATATCCCGCGCGTCATGGTCACTAGTCTGCCATCTAATTTCCGCGAAAAGGAACTACCAAAACTGCCAGATACCAAAAAGCTTAGCATGCAAGCCGGAAGCTCATGGACTAACACAAACTCCCCAACTGGCCTAGATGAGTCGAAGCTACTCAACGATAATTCAAAATCTCGTAGCCAACCTGATTTTTCAACTCGCTGGGACAGTCGACGATCCATTCACAACTCTTCTGTTTTCAGCAGAAGAAGCAGTTCTCGAGAAGGCGCACTTTCTGAATCCAGATCCACGAACGAGTTTCGATCGACCGTCCGAAAGATTATCGAAGAAAGCAAAGTCGAAAATCCAATTCGCACTCATAGTCAAGAGAAGCTCAATCTCTCCGTCACCCCACGAGCAAAGATTCTTCGCACCATGTCTGCCAGTCCAGAAACCAAGGACCTCCTCACCGAGACCATGAACGGAGCAGCCGAGGTATGTATCTCTATGACTCTCATATTCAATGACCGTTGTGCTAACCTGTGATGTTCAATACAGAAGGAAGTACGAAAGGAGGTCCAAATCAAGAAAGCAAGCTGTCGTTACAACCGCGAAGACCTCGACAATATGGCTGCTGCTAAGAATGCGAAGCGTCGCGAGAAGACTATCAATGATTTGAAGTCCTTCGCTGGCGGCTTCAAGTTGGTCACTCCGATTCCCAAGGATATCGCTAAGATATTGAAGTTGGATGATGGCAATAAGCAGAGCGGAGTCAATTACGCGGTCAAGAAGGAGAGTGGCGTGGAAACCGACGAGAAGGGTGTTGAGCAACAACTCTGAACGACTTTGCCGGAATGTACACGAAAGTCGATCGACTCGATTTGATGCGATGAGTTAGGATTGGCACAAGAACTTGATATCGAATTGGCATTGATTTTACTCTTGCTGCGAGACATGATTTTCGTTTTCTGAGAGGGAGGGGTATATTGCTATGGATTGCTTCGTTCGCGCATACTTATGATACACAAGACAGATTAAATATGTGGTGGGATGGGAGGTCTATTGTCTGTGAATGTCAGTGGCCTTTTTTGGTGTTCATGTAGTGCTCTTTGCTCGATGTTCTTCCCTTGTTTTCTCTTCTCTCTATTCTCGAATTTTGCAAGGGTTCCGTTTGTACTGGCGCGATAAGAAAGGAACAATATTTTCAGATGGTACTTTGATGGATCTGATATGGATTCGTGCGCGTTGCGAAACTGCCATGGAGCAGAGCTAGATGGCTTGGTAGATAGCTATCGGGTAGAGAATAGAGAGTTTTTATATAATATGTGTGATTAGTATGAGTGGGGGATTGATGGGTGTGAGATTGCATACATAGTGCGTGGTAAATTTGTGCTTGTGCTTGTGGTTTTATTCCACGATTGTTGGGGATTGATGAACGAGTGGAGTTGATGAAATATTAATCTGCCAAGTCAGTATTCAATGTGCCCCCAACTTTCCGATGCTGTCCAGTGAGGTGTAGAATTGAACTTCAAGATGGCATTGGACCTCCCTGTACGCCTTGCAGAATTACGTACAAAAGGATATCTCTTTTGAAGGGCCTGTTTCCCATTTTCCAGTCTCCACTACCTATCACTGGATCCTCCGAGTATATATCTGATGGTCTCTGGTAGCATATGTACGCCCGCTGTCTGGCCGCTGGATATGCGTCTTATTTCGACCCCGAAGAACGCCAGCCCCCTCCCGCAATTCCACGTTCCTGAGAATATCCATCCCAGCGCTCCTGTTTCCGTAATCGAGGTCCCGATGATGATTATCGTTTCCCCACTCCTAATGCCTGGGCATTCCGATTCTTATGCCGGTTCCCCCACGAAAATCGTACTGTGCGTATTTACCGGTTGGGGCGCAGGCAGTTGGAGGTCATGAATATGTGGGTTTGAGGGCGATCTTCATTCGAGTTTATCGAGGTGTTCTAGGCGGGTGAGGACGACCTGTTTGCTTGTCTCTTCGATTTCTCCGGCGAGGAATACTTCGTCCAGGATTGCGTAGACCTGGTGGGGTTTGTGTTAGCTATGCCGTGCCCATGGAACTTTGTAGAGTTTGGGGAAAGGCTTTTCGGAACGAGACTTTGGAGAGGCGTTGGAGCGTTTCTGCTAGTACACCATCGTTTTGACAGTGCTGGCAGACATTCCCCCTCTTATCGCCCTTCCTGCCTTATCCTAGCCCCCTTTATCCATCCGTAGACGTACCTTGTAGAAATTAAACACCAAATCCAGTTCGCAAACATTCCCAAAGAAGCTATCCAGCACCTCGACGAAGAAATGGATTGCCTCCAAGTATGCTAGTTCGTTATCATTCGCATCAACGCATACGCAGAAGAAGAGGCCCGCGTATCGGCGGTAGACTATCTTGTTTTGCCGGAACTCGACGAAGTTGGATTGATACTTTTGATCGCGAGGGGCTATGAGTCTGTGGACCTGTGAGAAGGGGGTATTAGTAAATTGATACAGGGAGGGGGGAGGGGGGTATATGGCTTACCTCGCCCTTTAGTTTGATCTTTTCTTCGTCGTTATAAGGCGCGTACCATTTTGCTAGCCGTGTTTTACCTCTGCGCAGATGGGTTAGCTATGTCCTTGCATTGTGCCATCTCGCGTAGCCATATCTCTTGTGTTTTGGGGAAGCTCGAGGTCGAGTCCGGAAGAGCGGGGAATTCGATGGTGACCCCGAGTTTTGGAGGGAAACGGGCAGGGATACGTACTGTCGGTTTTGGATTAACACAAAGGAGAGGACCATTTTGGAAGGCTCTTGGTAAGAAGGAACAGGCTTCTGAAGTTTGCTTCAACCTGGCTGTGATGGAGGGAGCTTAGTGTTGTGGTGGAGGGATGTTAGAATACGGTGACCGAGGTTGACCAATTGCGCTGTGAGGGCTGCAAGATAGTTGGTGGCATCGTTGGTGGTGGTGTGGAGTGTTGTCACTGAATGAATTCCAGGATAGTGGTTCATGTAGGCCAAATAATAACCTTATTCTGATGTCTAATTTAGTCCAATTCTTCACTCTTCATGTTTTCAGAATGTGTACTTTGTAAGTGGTGAATTTCGGTTAGCATTTGGGAATATAAGACTCTCAAATATTTCTCAGTTTTGAAGAATAGCATGATCGATAATCTTTTTTCCAATTCAGTGTAGATAGCTATGTCTAATTTTTGCAACCAGAAACCAGAAACCTGAAATCCGAAAGCTAAACAAATTTCAATAGAAGTTCCAAAGCTTTGGCAGTATCAACAACACTCTGCTCGAAAGGAATATACTTGAATCCCATGACATTCTCAGCCTTTGTTCCATCAAAAGTCACCTGTCCGGAAGGATATCTCACACCATTTACAACACCCGTCTCCTTGTTATATCCTACATATCCTTCACCAGGATTCCCAACTGGTATCTTATCGCCAATAGCTGTTCCCTTATACGCATGTCTCAAGACATCAGAAGCAGCTTGTGGTGGTCCCTTTCCAGCGGTGGCAATATATCGTTCTCCATCTGAAATAGATGGGTTTTCATAGGCCCAAACGTGTTCTCTGCCACGTCTCGGACATCGACATAAGATCCGGATCCTATGCTGGGTGGAATGGTTGTTGCTCAGGGGAAAACCTTCCATACTGGGAGAAGGGTTTCATTCAAAGATGATGGATGGGCTGGAAGAACGGCGGGTGGCCCGATGACAACAACGGGATTGATTGCTGAAACGGCGAAAAATGGGAGAGGAAATTGTTAGCAAAGTACCTTGGTGTTCTCGAGGAAAGACTTGATTTGTTCTTCTCCCAGAATTCCCACATCACACAATCCGCAGCTATTTTACTAGCAGCATACAATCGTCCATCAGCAGATTGTCGACCAGCATCTCTATCTTTCTCAGCCTACTCGAGTGAAAACGATCCATGATCCTTCACCGTGAAATTGTATTCTGGATCTTCTTTGGGATTCACAATAGCAATCGTGGAAGATGTAACAATAACAGCTGTCAACTGAGCCCGCTTTCGAGTGCTGAGCCCAAAATAATTTCCTTTCCCGCAACAGCGGTGGTGACGAAGTCATCATACGTCTTAAGTGTGAAATTCATTGACACGTGAGACATATGTTTTGGAGAAGAAACATCAAAGGCTCCGCTGATTGTCATATCAGGTACTTGGACGATTTGAACTCGCTCTTTGTAGGGTGCGTAGGCACCTTGTAGGAGAGGTTCAACACTTGCTGGTCTTCGTACTGTGCCGCGGAGAGAATATCCCTTTGAAAGGAGGAGTTCCCCCAGGACACTTGCGGTGTAGCCATTAAGACTTGCCATTACTCTGCGGAATTGCCATTGTATGAGATGAAATCGAGGCTAAATTCACAAAACAGTGTACAAAACAATGAAGCTCGAGGATGGAGCTTCGAACGGGCTGAAAGCGGGGTCCTCTTGAAATTCTCGATAGTGGGAGAATGAGAAGCAACAACAAAAACAACGGAAAAAGAGATCTTAGTGACTTTATATATGAAATGAATAAGACAAGACAAGCATTACTCAATCTTGCTATTGAAAGCCCCTAGCTTAATGGCGTGAAATGAGTTTACAAGCTGATAACTTATCACTGAGGAGTGTTTTCATCACCCCTTTGACTGACGAGACTCCGTCTTTCCGAACTCCGTGGAAGAGGATTAGTGTACACGTCCTAGCAGCTGTCGACGGGAGGTGGGAGCATCTTGAGGGCATCCCCAGATCCCCCGAGAACGTTAAACTAACTTCAACATGGTTTGCACAACAGTCGTCTGAACTTTCCATTGGTAGGAAAAGAGGGTGCACCACGGCACCACGGCTTCCACACGGCATCCCACTAAATATTAGCGGCTTGGCGCTTCCCTCATCGACCTGCTGGACCCTTTTAATTTCCCGGCTTCTTCCCACAACCATTTACTTCTAATTCAAGTCAATGCCCTTCTCTTTGTTGTTTTGCTGAGTATATTGCATATGTCATAGGTTGGAAGTTTTCCATTCACCTACGCTTCATTTACCTCTCGCTAGCGTACTTGCTAGCATTCTTCCCTTGCACTGCCTTGCTGTAAAATAGCATCGTACTTTTTTGCCACGATACAGCTTATCCATATCTACTGTACTACTGTTTCTTTTTACTTCCTTACCACGTACACGATACCCGTACTCTTTCAGGAGTTCCATCGATATGCGCTTTCTCTGCCTTCATGGCAGAGGTACAAATAGCAAGGTACTTACTTTGCTTTCCTTTGGTCCCCTTTCCCGTGATGGGTAGTTTCGTTGGTGTTTATTTGACTTGGCATTTCCACTCTACCTTGCTTTCCTCATTACCTTCTTCGTCTAGTTGACGATCTTTCATACACCTGAAGAGCTCTCGCCGGAACTGGACATGGCCAAGTCAACTCATATAACTTTCAGATCTTTGAACTGCAAACAGCAGCTCTCCGTTACCAACTCGGCCCAAGCCATGAATATGACTTCGCAGACGGTCTTTTACCGCACGAGCCTTACCCAGGTAGATAGTTCTTTTCCTACCTTTTCACATGCGTCCTAAACATTGGCAGGTCTAGAGAGCTTAATTACCGGTTCTGATGGCAAGGTCCAAAATACATTCTCATGGTTCGACCAAACAATCCCCTCGTTACTTGACGCGCTGTCTGATCTATCCGAATACATCTCAACCGAAGGTCCTTTCGATGGTATCATCGGCTTCTCACAAGGTGCAGCTCTTGCTGCGACATACATTGCACAGTATGAATTCCTAAACAGAGACCACTTATATCACGAAATGCCGTTCAAGTGTGCAGTTTTTATTTGCCCGGGTCCTATCTGGTGTTGGGAGTCCAGAGTCGGAGGCGACGACGTATTACAACACATGGATCCAATCAAAGAGGATATATCTATAAACATCCCCGCCGCGATAATTTGGGGCGCGACGGATGAATTAGCTGAAGGTGGGAGAGTTGTGAAGGAATTTTGCGATTCAACAACACGAGAAAGTTATGTACATCCTGGAGGACACGAAATTCCAAGAAAAAAGGTGGAATTGGACGCTATGGTGAAGATTGTGAAGGCTGTCATGGATAGGGCTGTTCATATGCAATAAATCAAAGCATCATATGGATCCCATATATTGCCCTGAGTAAAACATATATCTGGTTGAAAATTGCTATTGAATCATCTCGGCTGGTTCAATTCCTCCGGACAGTCGCATTCACATTGTTGTATGCGGTCAGCACATTTGGTGTGTGTAAACCAAAACCCAAATATTCGGATCTTCCTTCCTGCCCTGCGACATTTCCCGCGCTATTGGTTCCCATTGGAGGAGCCATATATCTGAAGCTCGGTTAACAGTCATCAAATGGGCGTAATTATTATTCCCGCGGTTTGAAATCAAGCCGTACAGTAAGTAGTACTCGGTCAAGTTCTCTGCTCTGTACATGCACCCGGCTCGGAACGACTGAAGGATTTGCCATTGATGTCACTTCGGATCCCGCCACTGGCTGATCCGTGAGTCTGGTAATTCCATAAATCCCACACAGCAGCCACCTCTTACACACTGCATATATATTTTTCCTCGTTTAGGAAGGTATTAAGGGTTTTGGAAGTGCCAAGTAACATCCGTCGCTGAAGAATATGTAGGTACGGAGTATGCCGAATGAAGCCTCATGTATCATGCAGAGATACGTGGCACAAGTCCCCAAGTCAAACTCGCATATTCGTGCATGGTTTAAGTAGTATCACTAGCGTTTTCTTCAAAAACGTTTTCCTACTGGTGTTTTCCTAATGGCGTTGAAATCCCG
The DNA here is from genome assembly GCA_001414345.1 of Hymenoscyphus infarciens. Classification (NCBI taxonomy): domain Eukaryota; kingdom Fungi; phylum Ascomycota; class Leotiomycetes; order Helotiales; family Helotiaceae; genus Hymenoscyphus; species Hymenoscyphus infarciens. Next base: position 95,714 of record LLCB01000203.1, on the reverse strand, counting down.
GCGATATGGACAACAAGATCCCTGTTGTGACCCAGTGCCCCGTATGGTGCGTATGGAGGCCATCACGCACCCGCACCCGCACCAACGGCTTCTGGCACGGTGGCTTCATACATGGGGCACAGCACGTGAGGTGCATGTTGGACGACGACATCTCATTATCAACATCCTACAGTAGTACCTATCTCGTACCTATCTCGTACCTATCTCGTACCTATCTCGCTTGCCCCACGAGTACCCCACCAATAAACCCAATAAACATACCACTATACCGGTTTTCCCGTTGGCATACCCCCCCCCCCCTTGCCTCTCCACGTTCTTCGACGAATGGCTCGTACCTCATTGGTATCAGGACTTTGTTACTCCCCGCCAAACCGAAGGACGGAGTTTCAAGAGCTTCGGGAATATGGCCTGTTAAGTAGTACTCACTACTCACGTCCCGATGTTGGAACTTGGAACCCACTTCATATAGTTCTCACCGACTCGTTCGAGTGACTTCGCCGTGTATCGGTACCGGTGGAATGGTATAGATTGAGGATCCACCCCTCGGGTCTCAGAAGAGAGATCGAAATTCCTTAGCTGGAATCATCATGCATCCCTCTTCAAATGGACCCATACTCCGCACTTCTGAACTGATTATGAGGTAGCAACGCACAAAATCCCAGGCAAGAAACGTAGCCTACCATTTTCTGAGGTGTAATAGCGGCTCAAATATTGCCATGCTTCATTTCAAAGTATGTTTCTTCACTAATGCGGGAAAACAGGACGACCCCAATTCTCCCGTTCTTCTGCGAGCCCATTTCCGGATCCGGGAAACAACGACAAGCGAAAGCCCCGAGTCTGAGACATGGATTTCACGACTGGCTGGCAATGAGGGTCTCTGCGCGAATTCTCAGAAAGAGCTTCTCTACGCGGATTTCCTCGTACTGCGTACGAACCGATCTGCAAACACAAGGGAGCGCCCGTCCCGGATGAGCCGTTCCGTGAGACTGCTGCCCAACCACATCCCCAGGCCATTGATGTATATTTGAATGAAGTTATCACGATGATGGCGAGTCTTCCCATGGAAAGTCGAATCGATGGTTGACATGGCCGTGCCAAAGGGAGCTCCCGTCCCGGATACCCTGTCGACGTGAACAAGGATCCTTCCAGATATAATGCAGCAGTGATATGCTCGTATTCTGGACCAGTTGTAACCGATGTCTCCTTTGGATGGCTGGTTGTTTCTCGTGGAGCTGAGTTGGATCGTACGTCGGCTGAGCTTCCAGTTGGTACATCAGTTATTATCAGTTGATAGAAGATCAATTGACTTGCCCAAATAGCGGTGAAGAGATTTGTGGGTTGGTTAACCCGTCGGCAAGACCTTTTGCGGAGATCTTTTTTAAACCTTGATACCCGAGGTGGGGAGTGATGAAGAAGTACCACCCAAGGTTCTCGGCACAATCAGAGATCCTTCTCGGAAGCTACGAATCTTGTAACTTGAATGTCTAAGGGATGAATAAAATAATCGGAAAAAGAGTGAGACTAAGAGTCAATGAGAAAAGACGACCGTGGGAGCCTGGAGTCTGAAGTAGCAGAATCTGACAATCAGATTTACAACAACCGCACTCGACCAGCACACCACTATGGAAAATACTACGTGGTACAAGAGTACCCCCTCACTTCCCATTCAGTTTCAATTACCTATCAAGATCATTTCACATGTTATAATAGGCTGAAATAATCTTCATTAAATTCGTTGTGGCCTCGGAGTCAAAGCTGGATAGGACTTAGTACGTGCAGTTGCAGATATTAAGCCCGGGGTATTTCCTGGATGGACACGTCACATGCGTTACATCGATTGCTCTAGTTCAACTGCTTTCACAATTTGAGGCTTTACTCTTGGAAAGGTTGTTGGTAAATTCACTCTTCTTACCGCCCCTGTGAGACAAAACTAAGTCGCGGGAAAATCAACCGTCTCTCCATTTCAAAACGAGTTCAACTGCTTCACGAAGGTAAATACTGTCACCCCCATCCCCCCCCGCGAAGCCGAAATCTCTAACTGGAAATTCAACCTCAGGGAAGAATGGAACGAACACCTCCAATTGAACCTGAGAATTTGGATGAGAACCAACGTCCAGTTTATGATGCAATTTCTGGCCTTATGGATACCCATTACAAAGACAAGTAAGTACTGAGCCTATCCCATACTCCCCAGTTCCCAGCTAAAATACGGGTGTCAAGATTTACCTACAAGACTCCCAGTGGAGCGTTTCTCGGACCCATGCAACCCCTTCTCTACACCCCCAGCCTGGCAAACCCTTCATTTACCCTCCAACAGCAGCTAGCAGCACTCCCTGGTCTTCCCAGACTTGCCAGGGAGACGGCAATCCTTACCACCTGCGTTCTTCACTGCAACCAATACATGCAGTATTCTCACGGTATCCTCGCGGAGGCGCAGGGCCTTTCCAACGAGCAAATCACCCTTATCAAAGCAGGTCGAAAGCCGGATACCCTCGACAGCGCATCAAGCATCGCCTATGATGTTGCAACCGGGATTCATGCACAGAAGGGTCCATTGGGTCAAGATCTGTGGACGGATGGGGTACAGGTTTTGGGACGGGAAGGGATGCTTGCCCTGCTTCACTACGTTGGATTTTATTCCTATACTAGTATTGTTCTGAATGGCTGTGATATCGATGCTCCAACCGAGAAGTGAATACTACTCCGTTGTTGGATTCGTTGGTACTGAGGTATTTTAAACTATTATACCATGCTTAACGCGGATCTGGCGGTTTTTATTTTATTAGCGCCTTAGTGGAAGTGGAAGGAATATCGATTCGGTCGCCGGAGAAACAAGTCTTTATCTCTTTGAGTTTCCCCGAAGAAAGTGTTATATTTTGTTGCAGAGCATCCCTCAAATCCAGGTTGTCACTTTACATCACCGAACTGTTCGCCATGGCCCGGAATACTTTAGATATCCAGCGTGAATCCAACTCTCATCATCCGGCTAGTGATTCAGCTTCAGTAGAACAGAATTCACCTGCTATTGACGTTACGGGCTACAAAAGAAGGTTTGAGCATATCTCAAATCAAGATGATTATCAACACCAACTTCCATCAAAACGGGCAAGACCAACCAACGATATCAATCAAGCACCACCAATGCCAAACCTTGTGGAGGACGTTCAGTCAGATAGCAACATCTCCGGGAGTACCGTAGCAGGGGAAGAGATCCAGGACGACAAACTGGAACCTATTGCCATTATTGGATTATCCCTTCGCTTCCCCCAAGATGCGATCTCTCCGGCGGGATTTTGGGATATGCTGATGGAGGGTCGTTCAGCGAGATCCGATGTCCCAAAGAATCGGTTCAACGTGGATGCCTTTTACAAAGCTGGTAGTAGCAAAACTGGAATCGTAAGTTTAATCCAAAGGATCGTATAGTCTTCTGAGCAAAGAGCTAACCACCTTCATAGCTAAACGCTAGAGGGGGACACTTTGTGAAAGAGAATATTGCAGCTTTCGATGCTCCATTTTTCACCATGACACCAGCCGAAGCGGAGTCCATGGATCCGCTTCAAAGATGGTTACTCGAGACTGCTTACGAAGCACTAGAAAATGGCAAGTTACTTCACTCAAAACCACATTCCTGTTAGTTAACATCTTTCTAGCTGGTTTGCCCATTCACAAGATCGCTGGATCCAAGACATCAGTGCATGTTGGTGCATTTTTAAGGGAATACGAGTTCATGTTATGTCGTGATCCACAAATGAAAGCAAAGTATAAAGCGTCGGGTACGGCTTTTGCTATGTTGGCAAATAGGCTAAGTTGGTTCTTCGATTTGATGGGCCCGAGTACGTTACACAATTTTGCTCACACCCCTGCTGTTTTTTGAGGCAAAAAACTGATCATAGCTTCCTTTTAGGTGTTGCGATTGATACAGCTTGCTCCAGCAGTTTGTATGCACTCCACCAAGCATGTCAAAGTCTAAGAAGTGGAGATTCGACAATGGTATGTTGGAACTCATCTCGTGATCAACTCTTGGCTAACATGCATGACAGGGCATAGTTGGAGGCTGTAACCTTTTCTACAACCCTGATTCGATGGCCGAATTGACGGATCTCAATTTCCTCTCAAAAGACAGTAAATGCTACAGTTTTGATCACCGAGCCAATGGTTACTCCCGAGGAGAAGGTTTCGGAATTGTAATTCTGAAGACACTTTCCGACGCGCTGAGAGACGGAGATACGATCAGAGCTGTCATTCGAGCTACTGGTACAAACCAAGATGGACGTACCCCAGGAATTACTCAGCCATCTAGTCAAGCCCAGAAAGTGTTGATTCGTGATACATATGCATCTGGTGGTCTTGACATGTCCAAGACCAGATACTTCGAGGCACATGGAACTGGGGTGAGTAGTCATAATTCCAAGAGCATTCCGATATGCCGGCTAACTTAATCAATCTTAGACACCAATAGGTGATCCCCTGGAAGCCAAGGCGATCCATACTGCCTTTCAAGAATCATCAAGAGCAGGTCAACCTCTATATATCGGTGCGGTGAAAAGCAACATCGGGCATCTTGAAGGCGCAGCGGGTATGGCAGGTTTAATCAAAACAATCATGGTCTTGGAGAAAGGTGTTATACCCCCGAATATCAATTTTGAGCGGCCTAATCCTAAGATCTTGGTTGACAAGTGGAATATAAAGGTTGGTCAAACATTGCCAGACTTTCTGTTATCTACTGATTACTTGTGCTCTACAGTTTCCACTTCAACCAATCCCATGGCCTACTGATGGACTTCGACGAGCTAGTGTAAATAGGTGCGTAAAATGTTGAGTGACAAGGTAAAAACTTGGACCTAATTATGTGATAGTTTCGGGTTTGGAGGTGCAAATGCGCATGTTGTACTAGATGACGCATATAATTATCTCAAATATCGGGGCCTCTGGGGTAAACATTGCACTGCCCCCTTGCCGCCAACACAAAGTGAGCTTGCCGCAGCACCTCGAATATTACAAACATTATTACCAGAAACCGCCGGAACCAACACAAGCGAACAGTCTAGAGTTTTTGTCTGGTCAGCTGCGGAGGAAAGTGGAGTGAAGCGTCTATCTGATGTTTACTCAAAACATCTCAGGGGTTCGCTTAGCGAAGCAACCCCTGACTTCCTCGCCAAAATGGCATACACACTTTCGGAGAAAAGAAGCAACCTTCCTTGGAAATCCTTTGCAATCGCTGACTCTGTCGAAAGGTTGCAATCTAGCTTAGATAACGGATTGTCTACTCCCGTTCGCTCTGGCCGTCCTCCGAAACTCGGATTCATTTTTACTGGGCAAGGTGCGCAGTGGAATGCCATGGGCCGTGAATTACTTGACTACCCAGTTTTCAAGGAGGTGATTGAAGAAGCAGGAAAGACCTTTCGGACCTTCGGGTGCTCTTGGGACTTAACTGGTAAATGTAATTCCGCCCCTCTCGAGACATGCGCTAACAAAAAGAAGAGGAACTCCTACAGAGTAATCAAACATCTCGCTTATCAGAACCCGGACTTAGTCAACCTATATGCACTGCATTACAAATCGCTTTAGTGGAGTTACTCAAGACCTGGAATATACTACCATCAGTCGTCATCGGACACTCAAGCGGAGAGATTGCAACTGCTTACACAGTTGGAGGTATTTCTCGACTTTCAGCGTGGAAGGTCGCTTACTACCGTGGAGTCGTTTCACAAAATCTCAAGGATTATGGAACTGCCAAGATGGCCATGATGTCTGTCGGTCTCTCTGTGGCTGAGGCGAAGGAATTTCTCGAGGAAAGTGGTATTCATGAAACCGATGTCACTATCGCTTGCATTAACTCTACGAAGAATGTCACCCTTTCTGGAGATGCTGCAGCGATCGATGCGCTCGACGCGCGATTTCAAAAGACTGATATATTTGCCAGGAAATTGAAAGTGGACGTCGCTTATCATTCCAAGTACATGAATATCGTTGCCGCGACATACGAAGGATTTCTAGGTAGTCTTCAAGCGGGAACCCCTCTCAGCGACAATGTTCGCATGGTTTCGTCCGTCACAGGAAGTTTGATTTCTCCGACTACGCTCACTTCAAGCTCATATTGGGTCCAAAACATGGTTAGCTCAGTTGATTTTCTGCAAGCTGTGAACAATATTTGCTCCGATACTAAGGCCATGGGTGGCCGCCGACTTGGAAAAACCAATGTGCGAGTTGATCATCTGATTGAGATTGGCCCACACTCTGCATTGCAAGGTCCACTTAAAGAGATCCTTAGCCAAACCCAGCGCGGAAAAGCAATCAAATACAATTCCGTCCTTTCCCGTCACAAATCGGCAATCAGCACCTCGCTTAATCTTGCTGGCATACTTCACAGCCTTGGCTACCCCGTCAATATTGCGACAATCAACAACCGAGGATCAGAATCTCAGACTCTCTCGATGTTGACGGATCTCCCCGCCTATCCTTTCAATCACACCAAGCTCCATTGGCAAGAAAGCCGTCTGAGTAGAAACTTCCGATTCCGTCCTCATTCTCATCACGAGCTTCTTGGTTCAGCTGTGCCAGATTGGAATCCGCAAAATGCTAGGTGGAGAAACTTCATTTCTTTAGAGGACCATCCTTGGGTAGAAGATCACAAAGTCAATGGCGTGTGCTTGTATCCGGCAGCTGGGATGCTCATCATGGCCCTTGAAGGAGCACGGCAGATTGCGGATCCAGAAAGAGATATTGTGGGGTACCGATTCAAAGATGTCGTAGTCAAGAACGCGATTGTTCTCAGAACAAGTGATGCAAAGGTCGAGACTGAATTGGAACTTTCCCCGAATGGAGAGAGAAGTGGCGAATTTTTGCTATGGAGTGCTTTCAGATTGTTTGTATATGAGAGCGATTCTTCTTCGGAGGCTTGCACTGGCTTGATTGCTGTTGAGTACGCCCAGAGCCGTAACGACGAGGTCTCGAACGATCAACAAAGAAATGCACGACTTTCCGCTCTGGCTGCAAAACACAAGCTCGCGAGCGAAGAATGCATAGCTGGGATCTCCGAGACAGAAATCTACGAGACTCTAACTCGAGTTGGACTTGAATATGGCCCGACCTTTCAAACCCTTAAAGGTATCAAGTGCGATAATTCTGGTGGTGCATCAGCGAACATTGACCTTCAAGAATGGAAAGGACATACCACGAACGCCGACATTGAACCTCATTTTATTCACCCAGCTGCACTCGATACGATACTTCAACTTGGTGTCGTTGCATTAAGCGATGGAGGAAAGAAAGAAATCACAACCATGGTTCCCACTAGATTTGATGAGCTGTGGCTCTCCGCAGAATATTCATCCAACATTTCGGAGACTGATGTCATCGAAGCCCACAGTAGAGCATTGATGAATGGACCCCGCTACTGCGATGTTTCTGTAACTGCATTAGATGCAAGATCAGGACTTCCAAGACTATCCCTTTCATTTGGTGCGACGTCAGTAGCCACCACCGAGTCAGCTTCAACGCAGCTTGCTATCAAGCCCGTTGCTTACAATATGGAATGGAAGCCAGATTTGGATCTTCTAGGAAACGATGAGGTCTCATTTTATTGTGCTTCGAAAGTCGACAAAACCAAATTTCTTCCTGCCTCGGAACATAAAGTTGACGACAAACTTCTGTATTGCACACTAATGTTATGGAGAGCAAATAAGCGTTTAAAAAATGACATTCCAGTACACGCAAAATACGCCTCTTGGATGAGGCACATTGTTTCCGAAGAGACACTTGATCCTCAATTCACTCAATCACAGTTGGAGCAGCTCTCCAATGACCCAATCTACGTCGATCAACTCGAAACCACGGTCGAAGAATGCGATCCTGAAGGAAGACTGATGGTACGCGTGGGAAGAAACCTCCAAGGAATCCTGAACGGGACGATTGATTCAATGGAGCTCCTCTTCAAAGACGAAGCTATGTCCGAGTATTATCGTCACGCAAGCGTAGCCTACAAAGCCTTTAGCGAGGTCAACGCATACATCGATGCACTTTCACACAAAAACCCCAACTTGAAGGTTCTCGAAATCGGTGCCGGAACAGGAAGTGGAACGACGGATCTCATGGAAGTCCTTACCCATCACGGTGATAACGAACTCGGTTCTCCTCGCTTCTCTGAATACCAATTTACCGATATTTCACCCAGTTTCTTCCAAGATGCTCAGGAGAGGTTCAAGGAATTTGGAGATCGATTCAAATTCTCTGTCTTGGATATTGGCAAGGAGCCTGTTGCACAGGGCTTGGAAGAAGACCATTACGATCTTGTTGTCGCGTCCAATGTGCTTCACGCCACACCAAACATTTCCGAGACTTTGAAGAATGTACACAAAGTTCTGAAACCTGGTGGAAAACTCATTCTTTACGAGTTCATCAGACCGGAATCAATACGAACGGGCTTTATTTTTGGGCTTTTTTCTGGATGGTGGTTGAGTTCAGAACCGAATCGACTGTGGAGCCCATTGTTGCAGGAGAATGAATGGGACGTATTCTTATCGAACAGTGGCTTTGGGGGAATTGATTGTGCTTTCAAAGATTTTGAGGGTGATGACCATATGGTTGGTGGTATGGTATCAACTGCTTTGAAGGATCCAAAGAAATTGGATCGAAAAGGCGACGAGAAGTTCTATCTCGTTACTTCCGATAATTCGGCAGCTCAAAAACGCCTTGCTGGCGAACTTCAAGAGAACATTTTAGAGTTGGGACCTCTGGGAGCAAAGATTGTTTCTCTATCAGAAGTGGAAGAGCTAGATTTACACAACTCGACATGCATCATTCTTCCAAGAGCTGGTGGATCACTCTTAAATGGTATTCCCTCGAAAGACTTTGTGAGCATCCAACAGATTGTCTCTTCTGTACGAAATCTTCTGTGGGTCTCATACGATGTCGGAAGCCCCGAGAGTAACCCGACACAAGGAATGATCGATGGTTTCCGACGAGTACTATCCCGTGAGCTTTCCGAACTCAAATTTGCAACACTTCTGCTGCCACATTCACAGGAGCCGAATGGAACTGGGTATATTTTGCAAGTCTTGAAGAAGCTTATTTCGTCGAACAATGAGGAAAGCGATTTGGAATATCAAGTCAAGGATGGATGTATTTGTGTGCCACGTCTTGTCGAAGCAAATTACATGAATAAATTCCTGGCTAGTAACAAACATCAGCAAACACCCAAACCAACCAGCTTTCGCCAAGGACACTCACGTGCCTTGAAACTTGCAATGGGAACAGTTGCGTCTCTTGATAGCTTCCATTTTGTGGATGATGAAAGTGTAGGCATCCCTCTAGGTGATATGGAAATAGAGATCGAAGTCAAAGCAAGTGGACTCAACTTCAAGGATGTCCTTGTCGCTCTAGGCCAAGTCTCCGAATACCAGATTGGAATCGAATGTGCGGGTATTGTATCACGAACTGGCAATCACACAGGATTTCATGTTGGAGACCGAGTATGTGCCGTTGTCGACGAATCATTGTCAACATTTGCTCGATGCGATGCCCGATGTGCAGTATTGGTTCCGGAAATCATCCCACTTGTAGAAGCTGCAGCTCTTCCCATCAGTTTTTCTACTGCTTACTACTCAATCATCAACTTGGCGAAACTGAAGAAAGGAGAGACTATCTTGATACACTCAGGAGCAGGTGGTTTGGGGCAGGCTTGTATCCAGCTTGCCAAGCTTCACGATGCGGAGATCTTCACCACCGTCGGTACCAAGGAGAAGAAGGAATTCCTCATCAACCAGTACAACATACCAGAATCTCATGTCTTTTCCAGCCATACAAACGAATTTGTTGAAGGTCTAAAATCACTGACTGGCGGTCGAGGGGTCGATGTTATCATTAACTCACTTTCCGGTGAAGGCTTACAAAACACTTGGGATTGCATCGCGCCGTTCGGACGATTCATTGAAACGAGTATGAAGGATGCAATTGCGCACAATAATCTACCGATGGTGGCATTTTCACGAATGGCAACTTTCAGTGGTGTTCATCTGATTTATTTGAAGAATAATAACAAGGATGTTATGGAGGAGGTGTTGGGTAAAGTTATGACGTTAATGGAAGGAGGAAAGATTAATGTGCAGAAGCCGCTTAGTATTTTTAATTCTGGTGAGATTGAGAATGGATTTCGGTTAATTCAGAGCGGAAAGAGCATGGGGAAGGTGGTTATTGAGTTTGGGGAAGAAGATGTTGTTCAGGTAAGTGAACTATCTCCATGGCTTGAGACAAAAAAAGAACTAACATCATCTAGGCTGTCCCAAGTACACTCCCAACATATTGTTTTGATCAAAATGCGACTTATCTCATCGCGGGTGGACTTGGAGGTCTAGGAAGAAGCATCGCCTCATGGATGGTGCAGCGAGGCGCGAAGAACCTAATACTCCTATCTCGCAGTGGGGCAAAAGACGTTTCCTCCAAATCCTTCTTGGATTCCCTCAAAGCTCAAGGAGTTAATGTTGTTGCGCCAGCATGCGATATCGTTGATAAAGAGTCACTGTCGAAAGCTCTGACAAAATGCAGCATACGCATGCCACAAATCAAAGGTTGCATTCAGAGCACCATGGTTTTGCAAGATTCTACCTTCGATAAAATGAATTGCAAGTCCTACAACTCTGCAGTTCTTCCAAAGGTAGATGGATCATGGAATTTGCATTTATTGCTCCCTCGAAGTCTTGACTTTTTTGTATTTTTATCCTCTGCAACTGGCATCGTCGGATGGAACGGGCAATCCAACTACGCATCTGGAAACACTTACCAAGATACTCTGGCACGACATCTCACCTCTAATGGTCTCCGGAAAGCCATATCTCTTGATCTTGGTGGATTTTACTCCGCGGGATATGTTTCGACCAAGGACGGTCTTGCAAAGCAACTGGAGTCGCATGGATTTATCGTCAGCCAAGAGCAGGATCTACATCGCATGTTAGAATATTATTGCGATCCGGCATTGGAAATGAACAATGCGATGTACAGTCAGCTGGTAACCGGATTCGAGACGCCCGCAAACTTGATAGCCAAAGGAATGGATCTTCCAAGTTGGTGTAGTCGTCCATTATTTTCCAACCTCCATCAAATACGAGACAGCAGTGTATTGTCATCGTCTGACCTATCGGCCTCCGAAACCTTCTCCCAAAAGGTCCTCTCTCTGACGACACCATTAGAAATCGGGACCGAAATCGTTGAAGCGATTGCTTCGAAACTTGCCAAAACTTTAGCTATTGATAAGAAAGATATTGATACCCAAAAACCGATGCATATTTATGGTGTGGATAGCTTGGCAGCTGTGGAAGTGAGATCTTGGATGAAGCGGAGTTTAGGCTGTGAAGTTGCGGTTTTTGAGATTTTGGGCAACGTGAGTATTATGGAGTTAGGCATGGATTTGGTAGCGCGATGTGAGATTCTGAAAAAGTGAAACCGCGGGATCGGGTTTTGGATTTGGGAAGAAAGGTGCGCGTGTCTGAAAGATTCAGACGATAAATCAGTAATCTTACATTAGGGTAACTAGGTTTGGCGAAATATTAATCGCGAGGGTTACTTTACACGACTTTTCACTGACAAAACCTGACTAACAGTGTACAAGGGTTTGCGGGATTTCGTAAAAATTCTGGCATGAATCCAGTTGCTGGCTCCGCTAGATGTTGCTTTGACTATGAAATAAACCTGGTTGGTGGAGTGCTCCTGTTACATCGCTGCAGTAGGCAACTTAGTTTGGGTGTTTTTCCAATGCTGTAGCCAAACTCATGGAAGCTGGTATACTTCATTGCCTAGGTAACTATGATAAGACTTTAGACTTTATGAAGTGGTTCTAATAACTTTCACTTTAAAATTATGGTGGTAGAGAAAATTTAGAGTGAATAAGACAATGAAATCAAGTTCTAAGAATTCTAAAGAATAGAGTACCAGATCGATACTTGGTATACCCAAACAATATTCATTTGACATAATTAAGTAAGAAAATCTTCAAAAGTTATATTAGTCTGATAGATTCTACGAATATGTATAGACAGAATTGGTCAATTCAAGAATTTGTGAAGAATTTGTGAATAAAACATACCAGAGCATCACTCCACCAGCGATAGGATGAAGCATACGGATAGTAAGATGCACAACGATGACTTATATCAATTGGGTTGCAAGAGAAATCTACTTATGGTCAGACAGGATGGATCGGCTTCCAAATACAAACGCCAAGATAACCGCCTTCTATTCAACGGTGGAATTGTCTCTTAGAAATCGCGGATGTAAGTGTCGAAGAAAGCCCTGTCACGTGTCAGTTTCAGGGGTTTCGCTTCAAGTTTTGTCCCCGCCTTTTCTTTCTCCATCTCCAACGTCATGAACGTCGTCCTTCGTCGCTTGCTTCAACTTTGCACTGGGAATCCCGTGCAGCACCTATCGACTGCTTTGACCCTGATTCGATATTCATTCTAATTCTCATGGACTGCGACGAATCAGTCCTCGCCATCGCGCAATTGCCAATCCTGAAGGCTGCCACAATCAACAAAGTCACCGGGAGGACGCAATTGGCTTGCTGAAACCAAACCAGGTATGAACTCCTTCCTATGGCTGATACTATGCTAATTAGAGATCTCTGACGTCTAAGAATGGCTTGCCACACTTATCGAGATATCTTTGCAGGAGGTCAGGATAAGCTCTGCGACGGAGCGACGGATGCGGTTATTCGCCTCTCAGAACTTTGGTGGAAAGTGGAAATACGAAATATCTGAAGATCAGATGCCAAGAGGTTTCCGAAAGCGTAGATCCTGGGGTAAATATGTTTCAGCATTCAGATAGGGCTGTGGTCCAGACGCGTGGAATCGAACGCTTATGACGATTCCATGGGGACTTCGGGAAGAGGGGGATGCAACGCAAACGATCAATACATGACGGGAGAAGTCTTCGTTGGTTGTTAAAAAATCAGGTGTGTCTCTCGTCTGTCTCAGATGGGATGAATGGGGTTACGAAGAACGAAGACAGCTATAATGGCGGGAACTTCCCAGGAGTTGCCGAGGAACCTCAGGATATCATGAACCAGCTGGGATAGCTTGAGAAGGTCGGCGATCAGCAGATGATAACTGACAACCGAATCTCTCTAATCTCGGAGCGCTTCTCTCGTGTTGCCAGACTCCAGGGACCGGGGCAAGGAAGCTTATGCACGCTGATTATCAATCCCTTTGTGGGCCAGATGAATATGGATGTCCACACATTTTTGGGCTAGTCTCTTTGAGCGTTGAATTCGTCCGAGTGGGAAATCCCCCGGAAAATGAAGGCAGACCTGCCAAGGGGGGCCAACCAAGTCAGCGTGGTTCAGAGAACCATGCATCGTACGACTTTCTGGAATATACACTCAAGATCTCTACTGTGGTTCAGAAAAAAATATATGGTCGAGAAGATGCTGCGCATTTACTTCTTTGAGAACCATGGGTATTGTGCCATCGACTACCGGCAGTAAGGCTGGCGTTTGTCTCACCCCACCGTTCCGGGATACGCTCAGTCAGCGCCTTGTGACCCCGGATGTGCCTCTGAAGAAATCCCCGAATGCTATTAGTATCCATTTATCGTATTTTCTGTGTAATAGCTACTGATCTGGTATGTTTTTGGTTTCGTTGATGACATCTCTGGAATGTGGTGGCGCATGATAGCACAGGGGACATAAAATCCTTGCCATTGAGGGACGTCTGACGGCCAATTAGCCAACTTTCCATGTAGTAGCGGCCGCACAGTTCTGTTTGTTCATGATGGAGCAAGAGGTGTCGTTAAATCTCCCAGATAAGAACGCTTTTCCTCCATGGTCGTTTGATCTTCTCAATAAGCTCTCATTCTCGCAAAACGCCCGAAGCCCAGCAAGAAGACAACATCAAATATGACTTCGTCGTCGTCGTCGGTAAAAATACCATACCGACCAGCAAACGTGCTTCCCAAAACGATACCCCCACTCAATATATTTCGCATGCTAGCACATTCCCCTTCAACGTTCCCTCATCTTCTTTCACTGGGAACAGCATGCTTTCGAGACATTTCTTCATCTACATACACAAGCGAACTTGTTAGTCTTTGGGTTGCAAAGCGTGCATCGTCAGACTACCATTGGAGAAAACATGTGCCGACATCCAGAACTGCGGGGTTGTCCGAGGATCCGATATCAGCAGTCGCGGAGGGCAATTTTATGACACCAGTATGGTTAGAGAAAGAAAGAGCACTTCTGGAATTTCTGGATGCTGTAATTACAGGACCGGGGGTATCGGACGGTGTTTTTTCTAGGGCGAGAGATTACTATAGTGATCAGGCATTGGTGGAGATTGTTGTTGTTTAGGTCAGAGGCTTTTTTTCCAATTCTAAAGGTGCTGTCTATAAACTTGGTCGCTTATGATGATGTGGTACTAGGGGTACCTTTACAGCATGGCTCGTGTAGTAACAATCTTCGGGGTCGATTTTGAAGGGAAAGCGGTTGTGAAATGAAAAAGTTTGAATGGCGAAAGTTTGGTCCAACCACAATCAGCTTTTTGATGTTGATGTGGGAACGGGTCTATATGCATGAGAGATTGTCGGTTTGCTTTTTTGGGCATCATCACATATGGCGTTGGATTTGTTCTAGACTTTTGTTCACATTGTGAAGAGTGGTTCTTTCTATAAACTTTTCTCGGCACAATTTCTCGGTGTAAATACAATGCTGTTGAAAAGACGGGATGCAACTTCTGTTAGTTTGATTTTGGGGCTCAATTCTCGTTTTCGCCTTTCTGATTTCTTTTTCTCGTATTCTTTCCAAATTTCCTTATCGTGAAACTCGTGAATGGACGTTGCGTATGTGTTTACGTTGATACCGACTACTTGAAATCACTCGAGGGGGCAGCACATACCACCAGTAGTAGAGTCATTTCCAGAGTTCGGTGCGCCCTCGGTGTCTTTGGCTTTTATCCAGGGGGGTCGCCCTCAAGCGAATTGTCATGAAAATTAAACATTGGCCAGCGACAGCTCGACTAGAAATCGTGGTATTTACCTAGAACTCCGTGTGCCGTCCTTCAAATGGTCAGCTAAAATTTTCATCTTGTTAGCCAAGACACTAACTTTTTGTTTAGCCTATTTCGCTAACCCCTAGCTT
Organism: Hymenoscyphus infarciens; assembly: GCA_001414345.1. Classification (NCBI taxonomy): domain Eukaryota; kingdom Fungi; phylum Ascomycota; class Leotiomycetes; order Helotiales; family Helotiaceae; genus Hymenoscyphus; species Hymenoscyphus infarciens. The sequence goes on along the minus strand of LLCB01000203.1, from coordinate 80,596 downwards.
CTGTATGCTCACAACTGACAGCAGAGGATCTGGACCGTTGATGCTATTCTTCAGTTTGCGAGTAAAGTATTCAAATTTGCTCATCGAAAGAGGAGGGAGTCCCAAGCGATCGTGAAATGATGAGATGAGAAAAGGAAGGCTGGGTGCAGACGTCTTGTATCTCCGATGCTTCAGGATCTCAGATTTCGGGGAATTCTCCGAGATTTGCGGAGTGAGCCTTGAACATTCCATTTGTATTTCCTTTTTTGTTCCCGGTGGCTTCCGAATACTTCAGCAGGGTGTTTCATGGGGGTTGTGTCAGTGGTGCATTTATGTTGGGGTGACCCTAAGCGAAGACATCTAAGGATGTATCCGGGGTGAGTAATCACTTCTGATTTCAAGTTTCCTCTTCTCTCCAAACCGTCTCAATGTGTCATTGAAATGGATTCTTTTCTATGGAGTACATTGTGCCATGCTTCACCGACTATCTAATTCCTAATTACCGTCTGCTAGAACACAGTCTGTTACAACACGCACTCTAGTCTCAATGGCAGAGTGTCCTTCTACTGCCCCCAAGATCTTTGCAGTGTTGGCGCAACATTCCGCCAAATTTCAGCCCACTGAGGGAACGTGCTATTCGACCATGTTTTCTAATCGTTGTTTAGATCAGTATACCGATCGAGCCCATCCTCCAGGTGGTTATCTTGTGTCCATCGAGCTGAAGGTACATGTGGATTTCGGTGGTTTTCCGTTCGCGACGCATATTAGGACCTGTAAGAAACTTCTTTGACTCTTTACTCAACAACCGTCGGGATGCTAATCAACTCCCGAAAATAGGTTCGAGGCCTTGGTAGCATGCTGTGTGGCCTGGTTATACACGATTTGGATATGTACAACTTGAAGGAGAGGAAAAGAAAACAACGATCCGGTGTGAGATGGTGGTATCGCTTGCAAAACCAAAGTTCAAATCCCAAAATTCGCGAACGAGCCCTTCGACTTCGAATCGCAACCCTCTCCCCTCTCTAGCTCTCGAATCATCCCATTACAATCAAGCGAATGAAGCAATCCGTTTCAATCACTCAACTCCTCTATCGACCTTGAGCTGAACTCACACTCCTATACCCCCACAAAAAAACCTAAACAACCTTATACTAGTGGCGGATATTATCGAAACATTAGCCAAATCTCGCAATCCTTCGTCGAACAAAAGGATTGTATGGCTTTTGCACATCACAGTCCGGTTTTGTTTGAGAATATGGTGCTAGGAATGACCACCATATCTTGAAGTTATTTAGTGGGGGCGGAGGGGTTAAGTTAAATTCCTACTTAGATTATTCCCTATACTGTTAATATACCCTGTTGACTTTTTTTCGCTTGAGTACTGTTTTTTTGGGGGTTTTCTTAAGCCCGTTGCAATAAAATGACAGCGCTTGCAAGGAAGTAGGCATAATGTCTTCAAACTCGCTAATTCCACGAGCTAAGAAAGTTCAACTTAGGATTGAGATTGCAGTCCTGCCCTCTCTGTATCTCACGGACTTTAAGACTACATACGTGCTTAAAGTTCCATTATGAAGACTTGGATCTTCAACAACTATATCGGAGGCGTGATGGAACCAAGCTGATAGAAAGCATACAACATTTCCCTTATCCATCTACTCAAGTACCACTCAAAGCTTGTGGGTGGGGCGTATATAAAGGAATCAATCGCGAGGTACTTTCGTGAACCCTCCATTCTTACTTGAGGGATATTTAAGACTTTGATAGACGGCAACAAAGCCCACCATTCCGAGACGATGGAGAAAAGGTTGATGATCATGCCAATAAAAACCGTGGCTCATGCGGGGTAGATTTGGTGTCTCGAACACTTCAATGTCTGCTTGAAAACCACGGCATAATCGGAAGTGGTAGATCGTGAAAGGTAGTAACGGTGGATAAAGGTATCCTCCTAAGTAAATATATATTTCTCATATATTATGCAACGTCGTGTGATGTGCGTTTTCCGATTTTGTCGCTTTGGGCCTTTTGTGGATTTAGGATACCTTATATGTTTGAGGTTTTGAAAATATACTGGCTGTTTCTCTTTACTTAATTGTCTTGGTCATACCAGTCATGTAGAGGAACAATCAAATTACTCTCTAAGGTCTGTGCCACTATGTATATAGGCTTATTTGCACAAGTAGATGAAAACTCTTCTGCGGCCTACGATACAGATACTGAGGGCTTAGTACCCAATTATGAACGATATTGACATATAGTTATGAGCGCGGTTTTTCTCAATTGTTAAGAGCAATATATTGTTGAGCGTGTGTTGTTATATTCACTGAACAGTAGCTATGAATAATAATATACAACGCTGTTGAGAAGTTTTCGGAAATCTTATCTATGACACTATAACTCCTTTTGAATATCAAATTAGGAAAACTCAAGTACATAGGATAGGATAGCCTCGTGACCCAGCTCCTCTCCTCTCGCTTAACTCAATTATTTTCGAAGCAAACACCTAAACTAAAACCCCATCAGGAAAAGGAGCGAGAATGAATCCGCCATCCGATTTCCTCCTCAGCTGCACCTCTCCAACGTTCTTTTCCTTCCTCACGTATGCCAAGTTCGTCAGTTCCGTTCCTCTCTCCAACACCTCCGTCGCATCAGTAATCAAAGCGGCAACAGGCCCATCAAATACCACACTTCTCTCACACAACGCCGTTTTCCCCACGACCAAGATGAATGCCGAAAGTGTCAACAACACGCTGAGTGCCAGCCAAGCGAAAACTCTAGCTTTCGACACAGAGGCCAAAACCCTCGACTCATAATAACGCACGTCCAGCTTTCGGGTATCATTTTCGTAGGAGCGGTAGAGCATGTCCCACGAGCCTTGGTACGAGTATCTGATGACTTTGTTGAGATAGCCTTCGACGTCGTTCCAGGTATAGAGATTGGTTGAGTTCATCATGGCCACGTTGCTCATGACATCCGGCATAAGATATATCGCTTCTTTGACCCAAGGTCCAGCTTTGATCTCCAATTTGTTGCTGGGAAGATCTGCTTCCACCACGCGATCGGAGACATAGGTACTTGTCCGGCAGTCAGGTTGACGATGGCGTACATGTGACACCACTGATAGTTGCCTCCGTGAGTAGTGTTGAAAGTAATTGGTGCCCTGCCAAAGGTGCTACTGTTTTTGAAGTCCTTGCAATCCGTCCAGGGACTTCCATCGGACCCCGGTATTCCTGCTAACATTACAGCATACAGAAGGCCACTTTTCTTGTAGTCGGCTGGAACCTCCATGACAAAATTTGAATCGTCCTTGGGCGGCAACTGTTCAAGGAGATTGGGTCTGTCGTCGATGTCAAATAGAACTACATTACCATTGACCCCATACTTGAGGGGTGCATCCGCAACTCGGCTCAATAAAGTGCCATCCGCTTCTTTATCGTCCCTGGAATCCTTGACGAGTTTGAGAAGTCGGTCTGGTGGAGGTGTTGCGGGAAACGTGATGGAATGGATCTGAATGCATGGGAGGACGACGTTGAAAAGTGTTGAGTTGATGGGAATGGTAAGCCCAGGGACGTCATTCATGACATGTCGGGGATGCACTCTATCGGTTGCTGAGCCATCCCACGCGATAGTTGTCATTGCTGCTGCCCGTCTGACACTTGCACGTCGATCGGCTGTTCCAAAGTAATACCAAAACCAAGATGTAGGATTTGCTTCCGGACTTCCAGCTTGTGTAGACCGCAATACTTGGCTAAATTCGAACGAGGGGCTCCAATTAACAGCACCGGTAATAAGTGGAGCGATGAGCTGCTGGGGCAAGACCAGGAATAGAAGAAGCAAAACAAGTCCTTCCGTCGAAGACATTGGAAACGGTGGGATATAAAAGGAAAATACTCGATTCAGTTGTGGAAGAGTCAACCCTCCAGGGCGCTTCTCTAGCAACATGAATGCGCAATTCCATAATATGGTTCCTGCCCAGATTCCGACGAGGACCTTGACAGCAGTCAAGCCGGCCGAAACGAGCGTGGTAACATCGGAAACTTTGAGTTTGAATCTGCCACCGTCGACATATCGGGCGGATTCTGTGGGTACTGCCAGATAGCCGTCGAGGACGTAGGCGACCGTGAAGGATATAATTGCACAACATGTTAGGTGCAGTAGCGGAATATTGATTGACTTGAATCGATGAGAGAGCTTGGTCTCCCCAGGTCGGTGTTTTGAAGTGTCTTGGACACTGTTTGTCTCGATGACTAGCTCAGTGGGGGGGCCCATAATGAGGGAGAAAGGTTAGACGAGTTTCCAAAAAAATTCAGGTGATGTTCAAGTAAGATATTTTCTTATATTTGTGTGATAGTGGTCGAGTTGAAGGATAATGTTCCTATTGACAGACCGGAGAGGCTCTGCGAGAAGATAAAGGTTCTAGATTATGAAGAAACGCCATAGCTGGCAACCCGAAATGATGGTGAGCTGAAGCTGAAGTCGAAAATTGAGGTCTTCTTGGCGTCTGTATTGGTCCTCCACAAATACAAGGCCACGAGAACACGGGTGGTTGAGTAGCATTGATAACACAGAACCGTATAGCGATCATATTAAAAACTATCACTTTGGTCTTTGGGCTGCATACACCGGTCTCATTTTGTTCATCCCTCAGTTCATACTAAATCCGAGTTTGGCTAGCTTCTGTCAAAAATTGTCATGTACTTAGTCCCAGGCGTAACAGTCCATAACGGGGCCTCCTAAATAAACCCTGCTTTGCTGGGTCCCGCTATGGACTGATTCGCCTGGGACGAAGTAAATCTCTGCCACTGCTCAAAGATTGTCCCAGTGTTTTGGATCGGGTTCCCTCTCGCCTCCTCCACTTGATATATGATGAGAAGCGACTATTACATTGGGCACCTGGGGAATGAAAATTCAAGTACCATATGAGGCACGAGTTTAGGGGTATGCTTGATGATTTGATTGAGAGCTTTTTATCCACGTCTTGAATAGTGTTCTCTTCTTGCACAACCGTGTGGCAGGCAAAGATCTGACTGGTCGCTACAGACAGCAGAAAATCAGCCCCCATTACAGGTATAGTCCTAACTGCAACCCAGTAGTGAGCTGTCGCTTTATATTGAGCCAGGAGGTTCGGCATTTGCGATCCAGCCAGCCAAACGATCGTTTAGCGTCGCGTAATTGGAATCGTACGATGTGATAGCTTTTCGTTATCCTGTGGACTGATAGTACTGGGTGGTAGGTTGTTTTGGAGAGCCTCTTCCACCCCTGCGACGGGCTGAAAATGATCGTCTGCAGTGTTGCATGTCAGAGTCGCATTATAAATATTGTTTTTTAGCTCCACGTATCAACTTCCAATTCTTATCGGGCCAAGTTGAGGCTCTTTCGATGTTCTTGGAAATCTTTCGCGTATTATGAAAACGAGGGTATGACTCCAGGGGTTGCAATCTCACAACGAGGCTGGCAGGTATTCGATCAGGTCTCTCATGTTCTCTCCGCGCGGTTCTCAGCCAAATTCAATTTAACTGAATGAATCTTGCTGGGAAAAGTTCATGGTTTAAATAACTGCTTCATCACACAAGGCCTGCTTACACCTCAAACCCCAAACTCGAGCAAGATGCTTCATTTGCTGTCTTTCACGGCAGTAGGTTTTTCTCTATGGGCCTTCCCAGTATCCGCCTTACCTCAACTGGCTTCCCCAACTGCAACTTCACTGTCCCCGGCAACATCAATCACCTCACAGAGCAGAGCAGAACCCACCACGACGGCGGCTTCAAACAACCACACTTGCGATTTCGATGATATGCAAGATTTCTTCGACCATGCCATCCGAGAAGGATTGAACATCACAGTAGAGGTTCAAAACTGCCAGAACTTATGTCTTCTCAGCTACGGGGTAGGGAATCCAGATTTATCGGGAATAGGAGTAAGTCCCCCCAGTTTTTACTATTGAAGTCGCAATCCGCACCAGTTTCCCTCCAAGCAAGCAATCTCTAACTTCTCTCTCCGTCAACAGATGATGTATTCATACACCATCCAACTAGGTCTCACAATCCTCGTCGGTCCCGTCTATCGCTTAATATACCTCTCCCTTTTCCTAAAAGGAGACATCGACAGCGAGAAAAGGCCTTTATTCACCGCAATTGTGTTGGGCTTGCAACACGTACAAGATCTCTTCTTCGCCTCCAACGGCTTTTTCATCCTGGCTTCCGCCGTCGCATCGCTCGTCAGTTTAGCGAGCAACCCGGCCATCTTCGAAATCGCCGAGATGCAATCATTGGCATTCTTGCAGATCAACAGTATCCTGGTCATCTTCTTCTGTCTTGTTGACTCTCTGTCTCTTTTCAACCCTCGTGTATGGCTGCAGACGGTCGTTTTTGTCGTCGTGATTGTGGCTCTGGGAAAGAGTCAACTGAGCAGTAGCAGGAGGATAAACTGGCGCCTAGCATCTGAAGGATGCGTCCATAACGACGCCACCGACTACGGGGTCATTACACCAATTCCCTATCCTCCCTGGGCTGCTGCGATTTTCGGGATAGTGGGGATGACAGGCTTCTGGCTCACGACTTTAAAGGAGAAGTTTAGGGGCCAGGCACGGGTGCGAATTTTTAGGTTCATCCTGTCCGTCTGGATCTTGTTGATCGGCTTGATGGTTGCGGGAATGGGACTTGGAATTAGTATGATGTGGCGACAGCGAGAACATTTGCGAAGTGTGGCGGGGGAGAAATTTGAAGATGATACTTGGGGCTTTAGACAGGTTGCTGCGTTATTCGTGTGGGCACCTATTCCGCTTAGTGTGCTAGGTGTTTTTCATGGTAAGCCTTCCCTAGATCGTTTTGTTTATGTTGTAATTTGCTGAGATGATTGAAACAATTTAGGTTGCGCCCAAAAATTGAAAGATGGTTACTGGAAGAATCCAGTTGTCAAATATTTCTTGTTTGGAAAGAAAAGAGGGATTACTGGGGAGGTAGGGCGTCCCGTACATACTAAAAGTCGAAAACGACGACTAAATCGTAAATCGTAAATTATAAATCGTAAATCGTAAATCGTAAAGCTTAGATTTCTAAGTATATAGCTCTTTAGAGCTAAATTGTAAATCGTAAATCGTAAATCAATAAACGTAGATTTTTTAGAGGCTAAATCATAAATCGTAAATCGTAAATTATAAAAGTCATATAATTAATAAATAATTATAAAAGGTATTAAATATTAAATTAAAACATATTAGAGTAAGAGATATATATATATAATACAAAAAGACTATATAAATCAACTTTTATTACTATAATAAGTTCCTAAATTATATCTTAAAACTAGGCCTTTTTTAAACTAATTACTCTAGATTACTTAATATTAAAGTAATTAGCTTACTTTAAAAGCTTAAATAATCTTAATTTAAGATTATTTAAGTACTTTTAACTACTTTTCTTAATTATATACTAATTTCCTAATTAGGGTTAGCACTATTTATTTTATAAACTAAAAAGTATACTTACCTTATATACTAACCCTCTTATATCGCTCTTTCCTTTAAATACTATATACTACTCTCTATTATTCCTTCTTTTAAAAGTACTATTCTACTACTATATATACTCTCTCTCTCTCCTTAAATTCAAGTACTAATAATAATAGGAGAAGGAAGAGGATAAGCTTTAGTAATAGCTTTAAGTATCTATTAAAGTATAATATCCTTAGTAGTAGAATCTCTTAAGATAAATCGAATTAGTTGCTTCTTCTTTTAAATACTACTCTATATTATTCCTTTTTTTAAAAGTGCTATTCTACTACTATATATACTCTCTCTCTTCCCTCGAATTCAAGTACTAACAACGATAGAAGAAGGAAGAGAATAAGCTCTAGTAGCGGCTCTAGATATCTATTAAAGTGTAATATTCTTAGTAGTAGTATTATAGTATAATAATCCTAGAATTTTAAGTATAGTAGAAAGTGTAAAAAGAGCGATTTTAAGCATATAATAGGAGCTTAAATATACTATATTAGTTTATCGATTTAGAGCTATATAGAGTATTTATAGAAGAGTTATACTAAAAGAAAGTCTCTACTTAAGAGATATATAATATTCTTAAAAGTAAGTATAATATTAACGTCTCTAATACTACTCTTAAGCTCTAAATTAATATAGAGTAAAACCTTTACTAGTATAAAAAAAGTAAGACTACTCCTACTTTATATATATAAGTAGTATATCTCTTTAAAGATATAGGATTATCTGATTTAAGTATAGTATATATATTAAATTATAAGAGCTTTATAATTAAGCCTTAAAGGCTTTAAAAGTTATAATTTAAGATAGGCCTTTAATGTTAAAAGTTTCTTATATAAGAAGAGTATAAAGAGCTAAAGGCTATTCTTTAGTATAAGATCTACGAATATAGCTACTTTAGTACTATAAGAAGCTTTAGCCTTAGATTCCTCTATATATATCTTAATACTTATAGTATTAATAAAGATAGAGATAAAAGATAAAGCTAGAATAAGATTTAAAAAGCGTTATTAAAGGTTAATAAAGAGGGGTATAATTATAGATTATAAAAGATTAAAGATACTTATAGTAAATATATTATACTAGAGTCTAATTTTATATAGAGTATTAACAGATATTATAAATTAAGATTTATTAGTATTAAGATATATACTAGTATTAATACCTATGTTTAATTTCTCTCTTAGAGCTATTATAATATCTCGAATAATATAGTAGTATCTACTCTATAATAATATAGCAATATTATAAGTAGCCTTAGAAAGATACTATACTATATATAATTAGATTAAGAATCGAAATCTCTAATAGTAGTAGACGCTTACTTTATACTTTATTAATAATAAGCTATAGAAAGTAGTAGAGAGCTATACTAATTTTTAAACTTATATTAGTTTAGTACTTTTATAACTAACTAACATATTAAGACTTAGTAGAGATAGCTTATAAAAGGGTCTCTAAATAAGTAGAAGATATACTTCTAGAGTATTTATAAAAAGAGGTTATTTTCTAAAAAGAGTCTCTCTAATATAATTACTATATTATATATATATATTCTAATTATCTAGAAGAAGCTTTAAACGTTTATATATATATAGAATCGCTATTATATTCGTACTAATACTAATCGAGAGTATAGAGTACTAGAAGTACTATAGACTAACTTTTACTATTCTAGGAGTAAAGAGTATCTAGTAGAGAATTATAGTATTAAGATATCTACTAAGAAGCTTACTAAGCTTTAGGAATTATATAAGAATTAAGATATTAATATATATTTATCTTAAGTAACTCTAGAGTAGTATAAAATAAAATTATTAGTATATAAATATATACTATCAATTAATAAGATAATATATACTAAAGAGAGAGAAACTTATACTATAGCGTACTTAGATTTAAGAGTAGAATTATTAGCGTATATCTAAAAGAGTAATTTAATAGGATTAAGCCTTTTAGATAAGCTAGAGAGAGTATATAAGTAAGAGCTATACTCTAAGGTAGCTTAAGGATTAAAGAAAGCTAGAGAGGCTAATTAAGATAAATTTAGCATATACTTTAGTAACGAAGGTAGAAGCGATTAAGTAACGAACGTAGTACTAGATTATTTATATAATAGTAACTTCTTAGATAAGAAATTAGAGAAGTTAGATAACGAATTAGATAAGAATTTAAAAGAGTATATAACTAATAGATATACCTCGCTAGTTAAAGATAATTTAAAAGGAGATTTAGAGATAGATATTAGTAGATAAATTTATATTTAATTAATCTACTTTAAAGGCTACTAATTCATTCTTAAGATTAGACCTTCTTTTTTATAGAGCCCTTCTACTAATAGATAGTATTAAACGTCGTTATTATAGTAGAAAGCTTTAACGATTCTAATCCTAGGTCGTCTACTAAAAGATAGTCTCTTAAGTCTATTTAAAAGGTAAGGTTCTAAATTCTTAATCCTCTCTCTCTCTATTAGTAACCTTATACTTAATATATATCCTTAGCTATAGTAGTAACTCTAGGATTATAGTATTATAATCTACTAACTAACTATAGACTTTATAGTAGTTTATAATTATAATTACCTACTAGCTAGAGTAAATAAAACATTAATAGAAAGTAATATAATAAAGAAAGTATATATTACTATCTATAAAAGGCGTAGAGAGTTAGCTAGTAGCGTTACTTTCGCTATCTATAATTAATAAGTAAATAGATATACTAAACTAGGAATAAATCTATACTAAATATAGGCTAAGCTCTAGGCCTAAAATTTATATATTTTAAGTATAAAAAAAGGCTTAATACAACTCTAGAGAGGAATAGACATGTTTATTAACTTTTAATTAAAATTAGAAGTAATTTATATAAGATTATAGATATAGTTATAAGTATATAATTCTCTAAGTACTTAGAGGAGGATTTTAATAGAGTAAACCTACTAACTACAACTATTAGTACTAAGTCTAATTTATAAATTACTTACTACTACTAATAAAAGTTAGTAATCTTAGACTCTTAAATCTTTAAAAAATCGTAATATTATAGGTTCTACGTCTATTAAGTTCTAGTTAGCTTTATAGACATAAATAATACTATTCTATATCTAAATTTGTTAGTATATATATTTAAGAGGTAAATAGCGATTCGGATTAGTATATATAGGTACACGTGTACTTACTTAGAGGCTACTTAAGTAGGCATCGTAGCTAGCTTTACTTAATATATACGAACGATAATATAACTCTTTTTGTATCGCTTTTATAACTATAAGTTATACTAATACTGATTAGTAGACGTATAGATTAGATTAGATACTTAGTTACTTTATATATTTCTACTATAGATATACTTATATAAAAGTAAACTTAATATTACTAGTAGACTTCTCTTTATAGATTATAGTTCCTTTTATTATTTAAATTTACGATAATATACTATAAACGCTTCTTAATATAGAAAGTACTAATTACTAATACTAATCTTCTAACATTATTCTAATAACTTCTCTAACCTTCTATTATCTTTTAAGATAATTTATACTCTCTGAGACACTTATTTACTTGAAACTCGAATTCTCTTTTACCTACTAAGTAAGGTATAAATAGACTTTTAATAATATCTAAATTTATCTATAATATCTATAATATCTATAATATAACAGATATACTAATACTGATTCTAATGACTTTAGAAGCTTTAACTTCGGTACTAAAACAGGCTCTAAAGCTAGTACTAAAGCTAAAGTTAATATAAATAAAAGAGACGATTTTTATTACTAAAAGAGAAGAAGAGTATACTAAAAGAAAGAATAAAGACCTTCTTCTTTAGAACGAATTTTAAGTAGACTTTAAAGAATAGAATTAAGATAAATTTACTAAGATCTACTAATCTATAAATACTAAGTTATAATAGACGCTTTAAAGAAGAGGTATATAAGTTAAGACGAATAAGTATAAAATACTTATATCTTAGACACTATATAGCACTATTATTAAGGTTAATTAAACTAAGTAGTTAGATAAAGAATTAAAAGTTATAGTATTAGGAGAAGACACTAGTAGTAGAGTTTTTAGATCTTATTATAAATATATACTAGAATATACTAAAAGATAACAAAAGCTATAGTAATAATAACCATAATCTTTACAACTTCTATAATAATAACCTTAAGCTGAAAATATTACTTAAAACATCTAATCTAAGACAAAGGCTAGAGACGAAGCTTTATAAGTATCTACTATATAATAATAATAATAACTGACACCTTTAACGACTTTAATCTTATTAACTAAAAAGAAAGATCTAAGTAATCTAGTATAACCTTTAATCTAACTTTTAAGTCTATTAAAAGATAATTAGACCTCCTTCTTTATATCTTATTAATTTAGTAAAGATACTAGTAGCGACGATTTTAACGATGCTTTTAAGTATCTAGAATATAATTAGTAATAGGATAATCCTAGTAGAAGACTACTAGTATAAATAAATATAGTATATTTTAAACTAGAGTTAACTTTATAAAATTCTTAAAAGAGTTAAGACTACTCTTATATATTAGATACTCTTATAAAAGTATATAAGAACGATTAAAAGTATAGTAGAAAAGAAGATAACTTTATAATTAAAGTTATAATATTTAAGAATATATATAAGAGAAGTAGAGTATTACTAGTAATTTACTCTCTTACCTTCTCTACTATACTAAAAGGTAACGCTTTAAATTACTTTTATACTATACTTTTTAACAAAAACATTAATTAATCTTTTAAAGTTTTATCTATATCTATATAATAATACTTTAAAGATAAACTTTATAAAAGAGGCTAATTATCTAAGTAAAATAATATTAATTTATAGAAGATAATATAAGTATTTAGAGTATTAATATCAAGCTTTTTTAAAGATATATTATTAAGACTTAATTTACTAAGATTTTCCCTCTCTACTAACTTTCGTACTAATAGTTAGTTTTTGAATAAGCTAATTTTAGTATATAAAAAGGTTTTAGATTATATTATTATAATATTAACTTTATTCTAAGACTCTTTAATTTCTAATACTATTACCCTTTTATAAAGTTTGATCTAATCTTATATAAAAGTCTACTTAGAGATAGTTATAAACGAAACTATAATAACTAAGAGGTATTTTTATAAGAGTAGATAATATAATAGTATAAATAAATTTAGTAGTATAGATTAATATAAGAAGAAGAGGATATATTATATATATAAGAAAGATAATCATTTATCTTAAGATTATAGTTAAGAAGAGTAGGACTATTACTTTACTAAATAGACTAATAAGAATTCTAGATACTTTAAAAGGAAGTGAGATAAGTATACTAGAAAGGTATATAATATAAATATAGTATATACTTAGAGTACCTAGGAGGAGGAGATATTAAAGACTCTTTATATTATTACTTTATTAAAAGAAGATAATTACTTATTAGATACTAGCTTAGATAACGAAGTTATCTATTATAATATTACTTTTATAAGATTTATTAATAATTTTAATATTAAATAACTTACTATAAATTTAATAAGTTTAGTATAAAAATATACTATTAATAGATATATTTTATAAAACTTAAATAACCTAAATAACACTTTTAACATTATATATAAATTTATAAAAGAGGTGTTTATAATAATAGCTAAAAGATATATAAAAGAGAACTTCTTTAGTATAATAATTAATACTAAGGTAGCTTAAAAGTTAAGTATAAGATATAACTAATATCTTATATATATTAGACTTATTAAAAGCGTCTTAATTAACAAAGGTATAAAGAGTTAATTTAATATCTAGTTTAGTAAGAGATATACTCTATCTTTAGAATTAATAATAATTAATATATTAATTAGAAAAGTAGAGTTTTATATAGTATAATCTAATACTCCTTTTATTCTTTATATTAATAATATAGATAACTTAAATATTATTTTAAATAATCTTTAAAACGTATTTATCTAAGAGAATAAGAAAGGATTAAAAGTTAAAAGGTTCTCTATTATATAACGATTTAGATACTCTTTTCTACTTTAGAATAAAGCTATATATAACTTTATATAGGAGTATCTAACATTTCTTATAGATATTAATATTCAACGACTTTATAGGTAATTTAGCTACCTATTAGTACTAAGATTATAATATATATTAGAAAGAGCTAGGTATTATATTAACTAAGATATCTTTTAACATTTTATTAAATTTTACGAATACTATTAAAAGTATAAAAGTTTACTTAGCTAATTTAAGTTTATTCTTTATAACGACTTTAAATTTAATTATAGTGTTTTAATTAATACTTTCTTCTTTAATAAGTAAGTAGTCTTATATTATATAAATAAAGTAATAAGGTATTAAGTAGGTAACTTTTTACTAGATATAAAAGTAATAACTATATAGAAGGTCTTCTAAAGATATTAGATTAATATATATCTTAGACTCTCTAATTATATTATTATAGATACTAGAAGAAACTTTATTAGAAAGGACTTTATATACTTCGCTATTAGAATAGGTACTATAGTAAAAACTATACTAGTTAAGGTATATAATTTAATTAGTATAGTAGAACGTTACTATAGACCGATTTGATAGGTATACGATATTATATATAAATAAGAGCTATATCTCTTATAAAGTTTAGTACTTTAAATAGCCTTTAAAGTAATTAACGATATAGTAGGCTTAAATAGACTAGTCTCTACTCTATTAGTATATAGAGTATATACTTGAATAACTATAACTAATATACCTTTATAACTAATTTCTATAAGATCTAAGACCTATAAAAAGGCTACTTAAGAGGTATAAAAGTAGATCGTATTCTATTAAGTTAAAGAAGCTCTTAATATATGAAATAGACCGATTAACTAAGTTAAGAACTTGCTCTTGAATTTAGACGTTTTAGTATAGAGAGAGTATACGAAGTCTTAGATAAGACCTTTTATACTTTAAGGAATCGAGAATAAGGACTATATCGTAGTACTACTAAGTAGTCTTATAAAGTTTTAATCTATAGTTATAAAGCTATACTTTATTAAAACTTCTAAAACTTCTAGAATAGTACTAGTAACTAAGGAAGTTTCTAGTATAGCACTATCTAAAACGATACTATAACTCTACGAAAAAGAGGGAACTTTTAAGTAACAGAGTAGGTAGGAAGTAGACTAAAGTAACTAAGATATTAAACAACATTTACCTTCTCTCTAATACCGACTTCGTTAGTTATAAATCTGTTAAAATACTAATATTCTAGAACCTTTACTAGAACCTCTCTAGAAGTATAGACGTAGATAGCCTCGAAAGTATTCGAGGCCTTTAAATAAGTCTTTTAAAGTGTTATTCTAATAATTAGATACTTTTATAAACGATTTTAACTATATTACTTTTAAAGATATTAGAACTTTTCTTATTAATTTAAGCGAACCTTATAATATTAAAGTATTTATAGCTAACGATAGTATAGTATATATTAAATTATAATAAAAGGAGATTAATAGATTAACTAATTAAGATGTTTTTAAGATTATTACTTAGAAAGAGTTACCTCTTAATACTAGAATATTTAGATTATACTTTATAGATAATATTAAATTTAAGAGTATAGTACTTACTTTTACGAAGTTAAGATTAGTAATCTAAGTATATAATAATACTAGAAAGTTACTAGTGCTTACTTAAGCGCTTATAATTTAGAGAGTAAGCTAGAGAATAATCCTTATACTTATTATAATACTTCTAGGTTTATAAGTATTTATTTAGAATATTATATAAGTATATATATAATCTTTAACTAACTTAAATTAGAAATTCTTTATATATTCTTTTAAAGGTTATTCTTAATAGGAAGATGTATTCTTTAAAGTAATTAGGCTATTATATAGTATTCTAGAAGCTAGTAATTATTAGTTTATAACGTATTATAAACACTATATTATAAGGCTTATAATAGAATAGTTAACTTTTAACTCTTGTCTTTTATATACTAAATTATACTAGTATAACGAGTAAGTAAAGTTAGATACCTCTTTTAGTATAATAGGCTTTTAAACTAATAATACTCTTATACTTGCTAATAACGCTTTTATTAATAAAGAAGAGCTTACTATTAACGAAGCTGGATTTATATCTAAGAAGAGAGAAGAGCTTACTATTAACTATCTAATTAAATTTAATAGAGGGCTAATTACTAAGTATTATAATAGCTTTATATCTCTTACTTAGGATTATATAAAATACTTAGATTTAGTATAAAAGGCCTTATCTAAGATATCTAATATAAAAGAGATATTATATATAGTTAATACTAAAGATTAATATATTACGTAATATGTTAGAGAGGTATACTTAGCTATAGTATCCTAGCCTAAGGCTGCTTTTAACTTATTATATATTACTTAAACTATTAATCTTTAAGATAATAATATTTTACTTCTTAATAAGCGAATTTAATAGTAAATTAATAATCCTTTAAGAGGACTTAAATTCGTTAAATTAGATAAATCTTCTCTAAAGTTATATACTTTTATTAACGGATTATTTACTAATAATAAGGACTTATCGTTATAAATCGGTTATGTTATTACTCTTATAGATAAAGATAATAATACTAACATCTTATATTAGTCTTCTACTAAATATAAGAGAGTTATCTATAGTGTTTTAGTATTAAAATTATATATAATAAGCTCTAGATTTAATACTATAGCTTTAATAAAATCGACTTTTAAAAGTATCTTAGGATTTAAGGTACTACTTATAGTATATACTAATTCGAAGTCTATTTATAAATATATAGCTAAATTAGATACAACTAAGGAGAAGTAACTAATAATTAACGTTATATATCTATAAGAAGCGTATAAATTAAAAGAGATTAATAAGATTAAATAGATTAATAGTAAGAGTAATTCTATAGATATTATAACTAAAAAGGGTTGCTATAATACTCTATAAAAGTTAATTAATACTAATAAGCTAGATATTAACCTTATAGAGTGGGTAGAACGAAATAAGAGATAATAAGAGACTGAAATAGAGCCTCTTTATTAGTCGAGGATAGGGAATAGAGGGCTCTAATTAGTTAGATTAGATATATGATTTTTAATAGTTTTAAGTAACTTCTATCATTTTAAAGAAGTACTAGTGTCGGTATATATATTCAAGAGGTAAATAGCGATTTAGATTAGTATACGTAGGTACACGTATACTCGCTTAGAGGCTATTTAAGTAGGCATCGTAGCTAGCTTTACTCGATATATACGAACGATAATATAACTCTTTTTATATCGCTTTTATAACTATAAGTTATACTAACAAAATTAAAAGTAAAAGAATTAATTTAGAATATTATATTTTTAAGCTATTTTAAGTATATAAATCACTAACTTTTATTAGTAGTAGTGAATAATTTACAAATTAGGCTTAGTGTTAATCGCTTATCTTTAGAACCTCCTTAGTTTCTAGAAGAGGTTTCTAAGCTAGTCTCTAAGTAGTCGCTTAGATTAGAATATTCTTTAATCTAGCCTTACTTACGTCTACTTCTATAAATACTTATAGAATAGTAAACAAAGTCTTAGCCTTTATAAAGGATAATATACTATATAACTAGTAATTATTTAATATACACTAGAATAGTATATTAAGGCCTTATAAATAGTACTAAAAGTAAGAAGTAAGGTATAGAAGGTTATATAGTTTAAGTAGAACAGTCCTCTAATTTTCCTACTTTTATTCTATTACTTTTACTTATACTTTTAAAAGCTCTATATCTACTACTCTATAACACTAAAAACACACTAAAATACTTTAATATTAGTCTCTCAAATGCCTAGAAGTTTAAGCTTCTTATTTTAAGAGTTTAAAGCTTAAAGTATACTCTTATTACTTTCTAGCAAACCTAGTAAGTACTCTAGAAAATCACATATCTACGCTTTCTTAGAAGCTCTCTAATAACAAGATTAAGAACCGTCTATAAAAAGTAAAATACTACTCTATAAAAGCTATAATATAAAGCTCTAATAGCTAGAAGAAGAAATAATAGTTAATTATAGAGTCTAGAAAGAAGTAAGAAGCTACTATAGAACGTTCTACTACTAACTACTCCGCTCTTATTATTAAGTAAAAGAAGGATAAATTAGCTATAGCTAGAGAGCGAGCTATCTAGAAGAAAAAGGCTAGAGCTAGATAATCCTTCTTTATAAAGGCTTTTAGTAAGACTAAAATAATTAAAGTAAAAGCACGTAAGAAGGGATTTATCTCTAATAAGAAAAAGGCTAAAAGTAAGTAGTACTCTTAAATTTAGTATATACTACTAATTAGTATAAGCTCTCTAGTATCTCCTTCTCTAACTTATAAAGCGCTAAAACCTATCTCTATTACTAAAATCTATATTTAAGTAGCCTTATATATCTATATATATATAATAAGTACTAAGGACTTCTCTACTACTAAGAGTATTCCTATAATTACGTACACTTCTATAATATAACATAGTAAGATAGTTAAAGTATAAATTAATAACGACTTTCTATTTTAGATATCTTACTTACTTACTAATAACTCTAAGAATCTATTTAACTTTAAATTAATACTCTAGAATATATAAGCTAAAAGGTTTACTATTAAGCTCTTAAAAGATATCTACTATATAATCCCTACTCCTAGTAAACAGGATCCTATTAATATATTACTCCTTACTAATAAGATAGAAGACGTCTTTCTAGCTATAAACGTTACTATTAGAAAGAGGAAAGCTAAGTAATTAAGTACTACGGATTATAAAAAGGCAAATAACGTATAAGCTCTTATATAACACTTTAATTTACTAAAAGGTCTTACTAATAAAAAGTACTATAAAGTATATATAGTATTTAATAGCTATACTAATAATAAGCTCTAATCTTCTAAAAAGAGGTAATCTATTACACTCTTATAAGATACTTAAGAACTACTAATTCTACTTTAACTCTTAATACTTATTAAGGTATTTAATAATAAGCCTATTATACTCGAAGATAACGCTTAAGATAGAGAAAGAGATACTAGGCCTATACTATTACTAGAAGATAGTACTAGTATTAGAGTAAGTATAATATTAGTAGACGATTTAGAATTAGACAATCTTCTAAAGATATCTATAATTATCGCCGCTTACTTAGAAGACTGCTTTATAATTATTACTACTTATTTAAAAGAGGAAGATAATAGAGATAATAATTCTAGAGAGGGTTCTAAGAGTAATATAAGAAGTAAAGATATAGATATAGATATAGATATAGATATAAGAGAGGATGCTAATAGTAAAGAAGTATTAATCCCAGGCTTATACTCACTATTACCTCTTATAAAAGATAAGGAGAAGAAGAGCTTAATAGTATCTACTAAGTTAAATATACTAAAGAGAGTAGATAAGATAGTATAATAATAGGTAGATATAAACAAGCAAATTATAAGAGATCTTAATACTTAATTATATATAGATATTAATACTACTATTACTAAAGATAAGCTTAAATTAATTAATAAGAAAGAGTAATTAAAACTTAATTAAGAGCTCGATAAAAGAGTCTCTAATTTACTCTTACCTACTCCTCTTATACTTATAAATATACTAGTAAGTAAAACAATATCTATTACTATAATTACTTCTATAAATAATCTTAATTTAAAGAGAAAGAGAGGAGATACTCTCTCTTAAACAACTCTTACTAATTAACTCTCTTATACTACTAAAAAGGTTAAGATTATATATAGTAAATATAATAAGAAGAAGGATAAGAAGTAAGAGTATATAGTAGTAGATACTTTAGGTATAGATACTAGGAGGATTATTTATAATACTTTAATTTTATTACTACTTTTTAGTTACTTTTTACTACCTTTACCCTCCTTTTACTCTCTTTACTAAAGTACTTAAATAATTATAATTTAAGATTATTTAAGTACTTTAAGTACTACTTTACTAATTATATACTAATTACCTAATTAGGCTTAGTATCTCTTACTCTTAGGTTAAATTACATATATACTTATAGTATTAAAAGTCTTAATTATCTCTTTTTCTCTCTTATTTATTAGGTACTTATATAACGTCATCGTTTATACTAAGTATATATATTACTTTTAATAATTTATAATATTTTAGATAATAGATTTAAAGTTATATTATACTTATATTTAGTATAGTATTAGATAGTATATATTAATAAAGAGTAAGTAACGAGTAATTATAATATATATATATTTAATAAACATATATATACTATATTACCTTCTACTTTCTACCCCCGCTTATACTTAAATTTTACGATTTAAGCCTTATGATTTAAATATTACAAATTATAAATACCCTTACTTTAAGCTTTAAGATTACTAATTTAAGTATTTCGATTTACGTCTAAATAGCTTCTAAAAAATCTACGTTTATCGATTTACAATTTACGATTTACGATTTAGCTCTAAAAGGCTATATACTTAAAAATCTAAGCTTTACGATTTACGATTTAGTTAATTCTGACTTTTGGTACGTACAGGATGCCGTAGGAGGAGATAGCATCGTCAAAAACACAAACCGATGAGAAGAACCCTCTTCAAGCCAAAGCCACGGTCAGAGAAGTTGATGGTAATTAATTTCAGTAACTTTATAATTTATAGACACTTCAAAAAAATCCCCTAGACGATCCTTGAGTTACTTACAGCTCTAACTTTACTTGAAAACTAAAACTCAAAAGTCACGAACTACCATGCGATAGACCAGGCACATAATGCGTAGAGAAGAATACCTACTTGATGATATAAGTATGAGAGTTACTTCTAAAAAGTAATTGTCAGATATACTTGCCTGTTTCGAAAGTAAGTATTAGATTTACCCAAAGTCAAGGCTATAACTTACTTAATGTTTCGCTTAACGGTTCAACTTGACTCGAACTTCACTCGTTCTCAAACTGGTCACATAGACACGCGAGTCGTAAGAAAAAGTAAGATGTACGAATGGTATCAATCACCCACTCACTCCATCTACCTATCTAAAATGCCTCATGCCTCACGCAATCTCGTTTTCCCTTGCTAGTCAAATGTCTCCCTTCACCTACCTCTGCTAAGCTATCTCTCGCCTTCTTTTCATGCCTATGCAATAGCAATCTCAAAACACACAAACGCGCCAAAAAACAAGAAGAAAAAACAAAAAAAGAAAACGAAAGATTCCCATATGCGCTCCCGAGGTATAATATCCTACACCTTCCAACCGCAATAACACAAAAAAGCAAGTAGCGAACAAGGTAAATGAAAAGGGGCAGACGCAGAAAGAAAGCCCGAGAGAAGCAGAGGCAGAGGCCTAGATATATAAACAAAAAAACCCAGCCTCCCGATCCCTATCCATTGCAAACCCGAAAGAAGACCCACAAAATTTAACTAAACCTCGAAGATGCAGGAGAGCGTATGCTACCTCCACACCAACAACTGGAATCGCCATCCTTCTCAACCTGCACCACAACATCAACTCCCTTACTCATAAGGAAAGCCCTCGTTCTCTCCCGAACATCTTCCAGATCTGAACCTCGACTGGCAGTGATATGCATAACACCAAGTATAGCCTCCGTGTCCCCCGCATTCTTGTCGCCTAACCAGAATCTTGGGACGGAATAACTGGCTACACCCCGCAAATCGCTCACCCCAGAGATTGTAGCTCGGAGATTATATTCCACTCCGTCCGGGACTGTAAGTAAGAGTTTTTTGGCGGTGGATTTGATGAGGGGAATCGAGGAGAGGAAGATGAGAATGGCGATGATGCAGGAGGCAATGGGATCCCATCCTGACCAGCCGTGAAAGTAGATGAGCGCAGTGGAAACCATGACTGCTGCGCTGCCCATCGTATCGGCAAGGACGTGGAGGAAAATTCCGTGCATGTTCTCGTTGTCGTGAGAATGCCCGTGGGAATGATCGTGGGAAGAGTGATCATGAACAGCTGGTTTCGGGTCGGATAGTAAAGGAGTGTGATGATCGTCGCAATCTCCGTGCTCATGACCATGATCGTGTGCGTGGTCATGATCATTGTGGTGGTGATTATGCCCATCGTCGTGCGAATGTGCCTTTTCGTCGGTGTGGGAATGAGAATGGTCGTGTCCGTGATCTCCGTGATCGTGCCCATGGTGATGGTGCCCAAAGCATGCCATTCCCACCAAATTGACTGCCAAACCCATTGCGCTGACAACGAAAAGTTCAGCAAGCCGCTTCGTCTCCCGTCCGTCAGCCAATCGCTCGGTTGCCTCGATCATGATTTCCACGCTAATTAGCCTGCATTCTGTCAGCATGTCCCATTCTCAGCAGTTCTGTCATCCATAAACCCACATCAAAAATACGCCATTTCCAAAGCCAGACAAACTTTCAATCTTTCCAAACCCATATGGGAATCGTTCACTAGGAGGCCATTTACTGGCTACGGCAGCAAATAAGCCGACTCCCAATGCCAGACAATCGAAAAACATATGGATGCTGTCGCTAAGTAGTCCCAATGAATCGGTAATGTATCCATAGCATGCTTGCACCATCATAAAGGCGAAATTTAAACTGGGTAGCGTTAGCCAACATTATCCTTTGACCCTGGTATGTTTGCCTTACCTCATAAAATAGAATATCCGTCTCGAATCCTTCTCTGCCATTATTGTATGTAGTAGCGGCCATCTTTGAACGTATGGAAGGACAAAGCTTGTAAATCTAGAGCGTGGATCTATTGCTTTAGGCGTACCGTGTATGTGGAAATGAGAATCGTGGTGATCGTGGTCGTGGTCGTGGTCGTGGTCGTGGTGATCATGAGTATGTGGCATAACGTCGTTTGAAGGGGGTTCGTAAGAGCTCATCTGAGAAAGAGGGGAATATTCGGGCTTTTTCTCAAAGGGACCGGATAGTGGAGGGAGGCCACTACTGTTTGGTGGGGTTGGTAGGAATGATATTCGATCATGGTTGTGAGTGTGTGCAGCTGTATTCAAATGCCTGAAATCAGGATCGTGGTCGTGATTGAGAGATGATTCGGAGGAGGAATGCATGTGCGAATGTAAACTGCCATTCGATCGTTCCGACATGAGGCTCTTGGGGGAAGTCGAGGGAAAAGCTCGACCGGGAGAGGCTGAGTGTGAGTGTGAATGGGATTGTGAGTGGGCATGCGAATGAACATGTCCATGGCCATGATGGCTGTGGCTGGTCAATGTTGACGCTGGCAACGCATACGAGGAAGCCATCCTGCTGCTACGAGGAGGATTCGCTGGGAATCGGTGGTTGGGTTGGTAGAGCGATTAAGCCCTCCGGGTATCGATCTCTACTCGCATGTATTGTATTTGGAGATTGCAATTGACTTGACTTGGTAGGAAGCCGAGTGGTTTGCGCCAAAATTGGATCTTTGTGTGGTGGTGAAAGGAGGGACTGAGGTCAGTTGTGGAGATGGATGGGATGGGATGGGATGGCTGGTGAGGCTGATTGTCTTGTCTTCCTTCTCGTGGGTTAGTGGGCGGGTTCGAGACTCTTCGTTGGTGGTACTTTTCGACGACGAGGGGAAATATCCAGAAAAGGGGAAGGGGGTGGGATGAGGGGGTGGGCAGGAATGGATCAGACGGAGGAGGAGGAGAAGAGATGGGAATTGGGAAGGTGGAGGTTGTTTTCTGTGTCCTGCCCTTCCAGGTTGGCTCTCCTGGCTCTCCTGGCTCTCCTGGCTCTCCCCTGATTTTAGAGTGCGAGTCGTAGAAGTAATTGGGGTAATTGGGCAAGGTAACACCTGCCGTGGGGGACTTGGAAGAAAGACTGTGACTCGTCCAAAGACAAGCTGACAGGGAAGGCTGCGTGTACCATGTACCATGCACCATGTACCTTGCTGGTATGCTGATATGCTGCCTAAACAGGACTGGCGGACGCCTCTCAGCCAAACTCTAGGCTTCAAGGGTGCTGAAAACGGCAGGCACAGGATATGAATACGGTTCATGCAATGCAGGTTCAACCGGCCGCCGGAGTCGAGACCAACGGCTGTGGCTCACCTGTGGCTCAGAATTTCAGACGAGGCTGGCAAAGCTGATCAAGCTCCAGCTCCAGCTCCAGCTCCAACTCCAGCTTCAGCTTCGTCTGAACTCTTTTCGACACACTTCACTCCCACTCTCCACCAACAACCTCACACATCTATTCTAACAACACCTTCAACCTTCAACCTCCGCCTCCGCTCTGCGAAACAGCAGCGAGAACCCCTTTTATCCTATTTCACGAAATATACCATATCATTTCACGAAATATCCCATATCGAAATATCCCATATCCCATTTCACGAAATCTCCCAATCATGCGACGCTAAACCACACCCGCCAACGGCTTCTAGCGCTGCCGTAAAGTCACGTCGGACTCATGTTGGAACTCGTCTTGACGCTGGCCGTGGTGGTCTCAACCACCCTGACTCTGCTCCTTCTGATGTTGCCCTCGCGATACGTCAAGCACTCGCCGCCCAAAGCCAGATTGAATAGCTCCGATGAGCCCAAAGTCTCCGTCCAAGTGCTGGTTCTCGGGGACATTGGGCGCAGTCCGCGGATGCAATACCATGCCATGAGCATCACCAAGAATGGCGGGAGAGTCGATTTAATCGGATATCAAGGTCGGATTTTCACAATGAATTCTTGTGTGGGTGGCAGCCAACTAATTTTCTTCCTCGTGCAGAATCCACCCCACACCCGGGAGTGCTTCACAGCCCTAGCATCAACATCGTCCCATTATCCCCCCCACCTGCCATCCTCCGCTCGAAATCCCTTCCATTCATCCTCACGGGACCTCTGAAGGTCTTATGGCAGATATGGACGCTGTTCTACACGCTGGGCTACTCCACCAAACCCGCCAGGTGGCTTCTGGTCCAAAACCCGCCTTCTATTCCGACCCTACTTGTCGCCATAATAATATGTTTCCTTCGCAATACCCATCTTATCATCGACTGGCATAATTATGGATGGACAATTCTCGCGGGAACAAGAGGTGCCAACCACCCATTTGTCAAGATTGCCAAGTACTACGAGGCTACCCTTGGCAGATGGGCACCCACAGCCTCGTTTACCGTAACAGACGCCATGGCCAAGCAACATCAAAACCGACCCTACAATGTCCGCTCCCCAATATTTACTCTCCATGATAGACCTGCTGAAATCTTCCAACCGATATCTGGCAATATAACCCGTCGAGCTTTCTTGGAAAGATTACCAGAAACTGCAGAGCACGCAGGGGCCATCATGACTGCCAAGACACGGCTACTGGTGAGTAGTACATCCTGGACACCAGACGAGGATTTCAACCTCCTTCTCGAAGCTCTATGTGCATACTCCGCATCTCCCAAAGAATTACCTCCTATCCTAGCAATCATCACCGGAAAGGGTCCCCAGAAACAAATGTACCTTGATCGCATCGCAGCTCTTAACGCACAATCTAAGCTCCAAAATGTATATATCTCCACAGCCTGGCTTAGTACCCAAGACTACGCCACGTTGTTAGCATGTGCCGATCTGGGGGTGTGTTTACATATGAGTAGCAGTGGTGTCGATCTGCCCATGAAAGTTGTCGATATGTTTGGGGCTGGTTTACCGGTTGTTGGGTATGGGGATTATGCTAGTTGGGGGGAGCTGGTTAAGGAGGGTGTTAATGGATGTGGTTTTGTGACTAGTGGCGATCTTGCTGCTGCTTTGCAACGCATTTTGGGGGATGAGGAGGGGAGGGAGCTCAAGGTGCTGAGACAGGGTGCTGTGGTTGAGGGGGGGAGACGATGGGATGATGAGTGGAATGGGGTTGCCGGAAGGTTACTTGGGCTTGGTGATTGAGAGGTACGAAGTAGGTGGATGGTGGTAGGTGACAATTGTGAATATTTTTCGAATGTTGTTTCCCTTCTGTATATGCTACCGAGGTGCTCTTGCATAATGAATTGAAATCCCAAGTTTGCGGATAGGTGCGCGTATTGTTCCTCGGTGGTGACACGATGCAGATACCCGTTTCATTGCTCTTGATGGTAACACCCTTCTCTGCTCGTCACCAAGCAAATTCGGTCTGCAAATCGTCACGTGAGTAGCAACAGTTTTGGACATTATTTTCTTCCGATTCCCTCGACAGATGGAAACTGGCCTCGACGCCGAAAAGGAATGCTTTTAAGGCGCAATTCCCAACCTCAAGTTCTTTGGGAGGAAATTCGCACCTCTAACTTGGTGAAAAGGTGGTCGGACTAGGGATAGAAGATGTGCTGGTGGGTAGGTAGGGAAGCGTAGACTGATTGACTTGGAATAGCGAGGTGTGTTGTTAGGTCCCGTTTTAGGTAGGAGGGAGGAGAGGAGAGGAGAGAGGAGAGAGGAGAGAGGAGAGAGGAGAGAGGAGAGAGGAGAGAGGAGAGAGGAGAGAGGGTGGGTTCTTGATAAAGGGTGTAGAGTTGTAGGGTAGATAGATGGGCTCTTGTTTGATGGGTTTATATGGTGTGTGGTGGGTTGAGATGTTGATTAGGAGTTAGATAATGTCGATTAGGAGTTGGTTAATGTCGATTAGGAGTTGGTGTGATGTGTAGTGGTGGTGTAGTGGTGATGTGATGTAATATAGATGTAGATGTTTATTATAGCACTTGAATTATACCACTTGGATTGTTATCTCTCCGGGAGATCTTTAGGATGTTACTTGTTAGGTTGGGTGTGAGGAACTCGTCCTGTCTAACTAGGTAGGTAGGTCTACACTACTTTTGCGTTGCGGGTGCTTACTGCTCATGCTGGGATTTTGAAAGTCGGGGTTCTTTTTGCTTTTGGAGGAAGGGAGGGTGGGAATCGAGATGTTGAGGTAATGGTTTCTTGATGGAGTATGTGTTATATATAAATCAATTACATTATTTAGAAATCCATCCTTCCTTCTAGTCTGTGTTCTTTTTCTAGGGGTCATTTTACTCTGTATTTTTAATTAGTTCGAAAGTTTTATGAGGGATTGTTAGGAGTAAGTTTTGAATCTGGAATTGGGAGAGAGATAGTCAATCACTGCTAAGAAATTAGGGAATGTCTTTTTCTTCTTCTTATACCTCTTTTTGAGTGTAGTTGTATGTCTTTTTGTTTTCAAAGTTCTTATATAGTTTAGAAGAGAGGAGAAGATTTGAATAGAGGAGAATGAGATATTGAGATTGAGATTTCTATTCTTGTTTATTTGGAAGTAAAGTTTCTTTCTTCTGATTCTTTTTTGTTTCTTTTTTCTTTACATTGAGAAGAGGATAGGAAAAGAAGTTTCTTAGTTATTTAAATAGTAATTGGGAATTATTCTTGTCTTTTTATTTAAAAACTTAAAAAGGTTTGGTAAAAGGTTTAATCTATTTCTATTTTTGAATAATTTTATTCTCTTTTATTGTTAATATAAGAGAGAAGTAGAGTAGAGTCCTTAATTACTACTATTCTACTCTGACTACTACTCAAGTAGTTAACTAGTTTACCCTTATACTATTTATTACTTTCAATCATTATTATATTTCGCAAGTAAAAATAAAAATTATAGTCTTTTGATAAGAGATTTCATTGTTTTTGAGAACAATTAGAGACGTACGATACACAGTAATCACAATTACACATATTTCAACTTCTCTACAAAGCTATCAAATTTCAGGTTTTATCTACGTTCAAGTTCACAGGTTTCAAGACAGAGAATTGTTTTAATGCTTTTCTATTTCCTTTGCTCCCAAAAAAGACAAACACTTTTCTCCTCTAATCTACACATAGGAATGCCTAAAAGCACCCTCAAATACAATTCATACAACAATCTGTCCGAAAGCTAACTAACCCTTGAATCATCAGTAATAATAGCTCCGAACTCCCGAGCAGCAAGCCTCTGGATCGTAGACCACGGGAACATGCGTACCATGGGGATGGAAATCTACTACTACCTTAAGACAATCCATGGGAGAGCTAAACAAGTCCGAAGGTCCCACCAATCAAAATTCACATCTCAAGGTAACCGTGGGAGTTCCAGGAGTCCAGCAATCTTAGA
Organism: Hymenoscyphus infarciens; assembly: GCA_001414345.1. Lineage (NCBI taxonomy): Eukaryota > Fungi > Ascomycota > Leotiomycetes > Helotiales > Helotiaceae > Hymenoscyphus > Hymenoscyphus infarciens. The sequence goes on along the minus strand of LLCB01000203.1, from coordinate 53,100 downwards.
TCATAGACCCAGACTGCCAGCCTCAAGGAAGTATACCGCTACCAAAAGACGATCCTTCTGATTAGGAGTCCAACAAAGTTGCATCGGCCTCGAAAGTGCAGAAAAGAACCACCGGACAAAAAGAAACAAGAACCCTCCCCCCCCCATGGCAATGAAGGGTTAGTAGAGGGTTTGAAGCCACTCTACACCCTTCAAAAACCAACAGAGGAGTTTGGGGCGACCGAAACAGATGCCACCCGAGGCGACATCTGACCAAGCACTCCGATTCTCTAGGCAAACGGGTGCCATGACCCCCTGGATCTGCGAAAGGGTGGTGGCGGAAGGAAAGAGCTGGACTACCTCTGGGATGATGGTCTCGTCCAGTTCAATGGACGGAGCATCATCGAGCATGATGCCCGACCACTCATGCAAATTCATGAGAGCGATGCGAACGGCACGGCGAGCCGTGGGATCCAAGAACAGAAAGCCGAGGAGAGAACCAATGATTGCCAACAAGGCAAGAATCACGCACCAAGAAGGCGAAGGGGCAAAACGAGGGCGGGTCGCAGCGACGGTCTGGGTTTCCGAATCAGTTTGGGCCGGTTGGGGCGACCCGAACTTCTCAAGCTTCTTCTTGGCCAGACCAAGATCTCGTTCAGCATTCAAGATGCGCGTCGCGAGATCTCTGTCGTGGCCCTTTAGAATTGCTTTTTCCACCTCGAGGCCAAAAGTCTCCAGGTCGAGAGCCAGAACCGCACATTGGGACAACTCCAAAGCCTCTTGAGTCAACTCCAAAGCCTCTTGAGTCTCCGAGCCGAGCTTTTCGGCCTCTTCTCTCGCGGATTGGGCTTTAGCGAGGGCATATTTGTTGTCAACGGCTTGATGTCGCAAGCCACTGCATTCGTCCAACGCCAGTCTCAGATCATACTCCGCGCTCTTGATGCGCCCCACTGCCACGATTCGAGAAGCGTTTTCTTTGCACTTTTGTTCGGCCTTCTCCCGAGCTTCTTCTGCCTTAATGCAACGGTCGACTGCCGCTTCATACTCCAGGTTTAGCTCATCCAACTTCGCCTGAAGTTTTTTATTTCCTCTGATATGGAGGCCCACCTCCCTGACCTTATCGTCGAGGGCGCCCTGGGCTTTTAGGGCCTTTTCCTCCCAAGCATCGTCTCGGCGATCTTGCTTCTTCACACCATTGACTTGGCGCTCTAGTGTATCGATCTTGGCTTTGTTGTCGGATACGATTTTTAACGCATCCTTCAACTCCGCCTTGGTCGCTCTAGTTCCCGCAAGCTTGTTGTCTCTGGTCGTGATTTCAGCCTTCTGCTCAGTCACTTTGGCCTGGAGGGTGGTGACTTGCTCCTCTAGCTCGGTAACTCTTCCTTGAAGCTCTGCGTCATCTTGCGGCGATGTTTGCAATTGGCACAGTGTTGTCGCGTACTCTTGGTTTTGCTGGTTGGAGGTTCGCAATTCTGCCGCCAATCTCTCAACTTCGCGGGAGGAATCCTTGAGGAGGTCTCTTGTTTCCGAGAAAGCCTTTTGGTGCTGCTCGTTTTCCTTGAGCAAATTGTCCTTCAACTTTGTGACTTCGCTCGAGGCCTTTTCGTGCTTCTGTCTCTCTGCATTCGCGACATCCAATTGTGACTTCAAAGTTTGCACTTGTTTTTCAGTCTCTGCATTCGCGACATCCAATTGTGACTTCAAAGTATGCACTTCTTTTTCAGTCTCGCGAAGCTTAGTGGCTTCTGCATTCGCGACATCCAATTGTGACTTCAAAGTATGCACTTCTTTTTCAGTCTCGCGAAGCTTGGTGGCTTCTGCATTCGCGACATCCAATTGTGACTTCAAAGTATGCACTTCTTTTTCAGTCTCGCGAAGCTTGGTGGCTTCTGCGTTCGCGACATCCAATTGTGACTTCAAAGTTTGCACTTCTTTTTCGGTCTCGCGAAGCTTGGTGGCTTCTGCATTCGCGACATCCAATTGTGACTTCAAAGTTTGCACTTCTTTTTCGGTCTCGCGAAGCTTGGTGGCTTCTGCATTCGCAGCGCGAAGTGCATCCTTCAATGCCGCAAACTCAGCTAAAGAGCTCTGAATAGTTCGCATAGTTCGTTCATGCGCCTGTGCGGCCACTTGGAGTGTGCCAATCTCTTGACGTAATTGGGAATTTTGGTTTGCGAGCTCCATATCCTTTGTAATTGATGCTGTGATGGCTGCCATCTCGTTTCTCAATTCGACAATGGTCTTCTCCTGCTCCGAAACTGTGGTTTTCAGGGTGGCAATCTCGTGGTTGAATAAAGCTGCTTCGTCCAAACTGAGGGTGGGTTGGGTCATATTGCCAGCGGCAAAGTCACTTCCTTGGAAGTTCGGTGGGGAGTTGTTTGGCCAGTCCCTAAGAGCACAGGTGTAAGTGAGTTGAAAATTTACAGTGAAAATAGAATGAAGGGGAAAACGTACAAACTTTCCATGGTATCAAGGGAGAAATCGCCTGTAAAAGACGCAGGATCGTTAAGCCCATTGCTCTCATTTGTCATCCAGTCCGGCAACTCGGGAATTGTGAAGTCGAACTCGGGATCCGCGAACTGTGCGTGCTGGTTTAAATTATTGTTTTCAGCTGGTCCGAAGGTATCGAATCCATTGGCATTTGGAGAGTGATCAAAGCTGGTATTATCACTTGTCGTGTAAAAGTCATTACCATAGTTCGTGTAATCAAGAGTGGGGTCAAAAGCGTTGTTCTGCGTTGGCATCGATCCTTGGAAACAATCGTTCATCATATTTGAAGGACAATCAGGAAGCGTGGAATTACTGGGGCCATTGAGACCAGTGTCGAGAATGGCAGACTGGTTCAACTCCTCCCTAGATATGTGTAAGTTACTTGAGAATGATGAAGAAGAATTTGAAAGATATGGCTTAGCTTACATATTTTGGGTGCTGTTGTTAAATTCCCGCAATAGGTCGAACCCCGGAAAATCCAAGTCGTCACCATTCGATGCAACAAGGGAGGACTGGTTGACAATATTGTTCTCACTTGGTGGATGTACGTTTCGATCCATGTCGATATCATTGTACCCGAACTCCTTTCGCTCGCCACTCTCACTAGCTTCGACTTGAGGTTGGTGTGTGGTCTCGGCAGGTTTGACTTGCTCGGCTTCCTTTCCTTTACTAAGGATGTATGTTGCTGGATCGAGATTTTGTGATGCGGCCAACAAGGCTGGATCGATAAGTTCTTGGGGGACACTGCGAAAGGGAGGTAAGCGAATGAGCGACGGAGACGTGGAGATCTACGTATAGAAAAGACTTACTCATGGGCAGCATTGCCAGAGTTGGCCGCTTCAGCAGCTTCAGCAGCTTCATCAGCTTCCTCAGCTGCTCGAAGCGCAGCAATTTTATCATGGCTAAAGATGTCAATGACACGATACAATATAACGAGGAACCCGAGCGAGATAACTTACCATTCTTTGACATACTGCTCTATGTCAATCATCCCGATGTCTGGCTCAATTGGTGGACCCTGGGAAGTGTTTCTAGCATGGCGTTAAAATCATCATGAAAAGAGGGATTTGGAAACCGTTGTGGAAAACTTACTGGACCTGAGAACTGCTGGTTGTGTCTGGAGGTCTCATCGACAACTTAAGCTTGATCCTGGGCTCCGTTGCTAGAACAAGGTTAGCTACAGGAAAAAGGGAGGGAACGCGAGGAAACTTACCGGGCGTGGACAGCTGGCTTGAGCCTTGGGCGCCGTTCCTACCAAAGAGTTAGTAAATTGAAGAATCGAAGGACGATGAGTGGTCTTACTGAACAGGTTCGGTATCGCCTGGCATATAGGCTGTGGAGGCGGTCGCTGCGACGGTCGAGCCCAATGTGAATTGCAGGGCGGAACTAATCGTAGATCGCGAGGCGGATGGGGCACCGAAGATGGCAACGGGCTGGGGTTGCGTAGTACTAGGACCTACTGGAGGTCTAGGACCTACTGGAGGGCGGCGAGCCCGGCGGCAAGCAGCAATCTTGCGGCGTTGCATCGTAAGCTGTGATGCTTGCGATTTGGGGGTTTGGTAGTTTGCGGATTGCGCGAGCTTGGGTTCAGTAGAATGTTGTGCAAGGAAAAGAGTTGCTTGATTTCGATTGTGTTGTGGAGGGAAAGGTCGAGCGAGGTTTTGAATTTGAAGATTTCGAGCACATGTGTGCGTCGCGCTAACTTTGGTGGCGCAGGTTCAAAAAATTAAGAGCCAGTCAATTCTAGAGTGAAGTTGCATGAAGCGAGTTTAAGGGGGGGGGGTGGAGGTGAATGTCAAGCGATTTGGCCGCCGCTTTTAAAAAAGTCTTCAATTGATTACTTACTATCGTAAGAACATAAATAGGAAAATCAAGCTTCAGAGATAGAACAAGTTACCTGCTATTGCTAAAATAAAGCTATTCCAGTATCGATATAGAACATTTTGGATCAATGTTGTCACTTCGCTCATCGGTCATTTGAACAATTCAGTTTACAGTTTTTTGGACTCAGTGGTCAGTGCCAAGGAAGTCATTAGTTTGTAAGTCTTCAATGGTGACTAGAACAGAACAGTGTAACCTTTTGATATTGAGAATCACTCTTATAGAATTGCTCACTCAAGTTCAGTTCAGATGAATCTGTTTCACTATTGTAGTTTCAATACCTTTTGGCGACCGCTTTTGAAAGTTCCTGACTCTGTTTTTACAATGATGCTCTTTTTACAATGAGTTTTGAAATGAAGATGGGGAAAGGGCTTTTCTACTTGGAGTGAAATGAATGGAAAAATAGTAATAATGAGTACTACTAATGCTCAAAACACTACGAAAGAATTAGGTTTTAGTTTCTCTAAGGATACTCCGAGACTTGAATTATTTTGCATGTCCTTTCTATTTTCACCGCCACCAACAGTATCCCGAGTAACAGTGAGGTTGAATGGCCCGCAAAAAGCGACAAGGAAAAGCTGAGTGTCACGTGCTGTCACGGCTCGGTGGAGTTACAGGGGTTCATATCTAACCCTAACTACTAGCCCTAGCCCTTACCCTAACCCGAGGGGGGCGCATCATGACCTGGAAAGCGTAGGAGGTGCACCACAAACAATAAGCTTTCAAAACTCAACGAATACTTCAATACTCTTTTGCTTACTTAAACGTCCCTGTTTTATGCTTTATATATTACGTGACAGGGAGAGTTGCTTTTCAAAAAGCAAACAAAGCTTGCTATCCAAGGAAATAATAATAATATGGAGACTTCTTTTCTCTTCTCTCCCGAAGCGCGTACAACACTCGGGAGACTCCTATCATCTTCCTTCTCTCCTCAACCAAGTTTCTTGCAGAGAAGATGGGACCTCAGGACCTCTCACGCAGGATAAGATGCAAATTTCCAATTTCATAAAATGCCTTCCAGTCCACGTTCCAACAACTTCATTTCCTGGGCTCTACTAGTTATGAGTTTCCGAACATCTTCTAAACATCTGTACCCATGAATGAATGGCTCTCCCCGACCAAATAATTTTTTTTCAGCAACCATCCCGTCGTCTGGGTGGTCCGCACCATTCTGCTTTATGATGAATTCCCTTGGCAGATAATCTCTTGAAATTTTCCTACAAGCTGCTTCCGGTAGGTATTATTGGACTATATCTCAGGAAGTTCTGATAGGAAGAGCAGTTTTCTTCCATCGCCGTGAAAAGTGACGCAAACGATATTTTCCAACGAAGAAAAATTCCGGTTGTTGTATTAGATATTCACACTTGTGATGACAGACCGGATTGGGGTTAGCTCACTCTTGGGGTATTTAAACTTCCTCCTACGTCCAGTAAAGGGTTTCTTCCAGGTAGCAATAAACACCTAAGTCTCCACCCTACATTATTGAATGCCAATACCACTTCCCTTGACCTTGCACCTGCAATAATTCCCTAAGACCAAACTATCAACAAGCAATAGAAAGTCCCAGAGGCCCTTCCTTCGAGACACCATTCCCCAGAGTATCCAATCCCAATCAAGCCGCCTCCGACTCAAGGTCAAAACGTTCATGTCATTGCAATGAGAATACCATATCTCTTTCTCTTTTAGTCCAAGCCCGAAAAATCATAAGGCAAGCCAACTTCAAGAAACTCTCAGACAAAGGAAGTGGAGTAGGTAGTAAAAGATGGGAATTCTTATAGGGAATACATGGGCATTACTCTCCCCATACACTTACTCGACGTGACGTTCATTGTGAGACACAGTCTAGGGCAAGCAGAAGTATTGTTCAAGAGTATTAGACGTTCTCGGACAACAACAGATCAAATGATTCGCCGAACAGCACAATGAAAGCAAAAAGAAGCACACCATGGGTCGGTCATCTTTAAGTAACGTTGGCAGATGTATAAACCTGCTCTATTTCACCCAACGTTTGCAGCTTTCGTAGCTGGTTTTAATACCCCCACTACTCTTCTTGACTCGTCTATTTTTATTGGCCAGATTAGATGTCGGTAGTTCCCCAACCGCTCAGAATTACTTGTACTTTCCCTGTATTCTTTGCGAGCTGCGGCGGGATCAAGAACGGTGGTACCCCGCGGTGAATCAGTTAAAATTGAGTTGGATCAAGTGCGGGGTAGTCCAAAATGGTCGAACAGCTGTAGCGAAATTATTAGGATTGCGCTATTCTGTCCCAACGCTAGCAGGGGCCCCTGGTATGCCAAGAGCGCCACCACGTGACTCGCCCCCTCATCCTCCTATTTACTCGCTCTAGCCCCTGGTATGCTAAGAGCGCTACTACGTGATTCGCCTCCTCGTCCTCCTATTTACTCTGTCAGAAGCGTTTTAAAATCCTTTTATATTATATATATATATTATTATATTTCTAAATACTAATACTCTAGAAACTATAAATATAACTTAAATTATTACTTAAAAGTGTCTAATACTTATAAAATACTTAAATATATACTTAACTAGTTGAACTAACGAAACTGATAAAAATATTAATATCTCTAAAAAGTGGGAATAACCTTAGTTTTACCTCCTTAGAGTATTACTTAACTTCTAGACATATTCTAATAGTAATATATATAGGTACTTATCTTTTCTCTAAGAGGCTAGCCTCCTAGACTCTCTAGTAGAAGAGATACTCTCCTATACCTACCTACTAAGAGTAAGTGTCTCCTATATATAAAAGTAAATAAATTTAAGCCTTTTTACCTCTTTAATATAAATTATATTATATCTATATTTAGTATATCTAAATTAGCTTATAGCTGAATTTAAATTTATACTTAAATACGTTAATACTCCTTTCTATCTTTTAGATCTTTTAACCTAAGATAGAGCCTAAGATAGAGCCTAACTCTCCTAACCTACGAGTATATAAATAGCCTAAGACTCTTTATTCTCCTCTATAAAAGGTTAATCCCTTTAATAATCTTAAGAGCCTCTTATAGTAGCGTGAGAAGTTATTTAAGTATACTGATTTAGATAAGATATTACTATCTAAGAAGGACTTTGATATATTATAGCCTTATCTCTTAAACGTATAAAGTATTAAGTACGCCTCTTAAAGTAATAAAGATAATATATAAACGTTCTAATATAATTATATCTTTAAGTATAAAAAGAATTAAAGTATAGCTACTAATAAAATAATTAATACTATATATAATTTAACTCTTGAGTGCTCTTATACTATTTAAGTAATCTACTACTAACTTAATAATTAGATCTAAATTATATAAACTACTACTATAGAAGATTATAGCTATACTCTTAATAATTATAATCTAAAGAGAAGGAATTATACTATATACTAAATTATTAAAAGCTAACTTAAAGTTAGATATAAGCCTTCTATTATTATAGTTACTCTTAAAAGAAGCTAAGCGTAATTAAATAATACTAGAGAACGATATCTCTTATTTAAAGATATACGTAATTAGAAACGATTACTTAATACTATTACTTAGAGATAAGGCTTTAGTAGAGTTAAAGGATTAATTAAACCTTCTAAATTCTCTAATAAGTAAGATAGCTTCTTTATTAAGATAGAATAAGTAATAGAATACTTAAAGAAACGTATAATATAAGGAAAGAGACTCTACTTTTATAACTCTATTATTATTAATAAAAGAGAAAAGAGCTCTAAAAAGAGTAAGCTAAAGAGTAGAGAAGAGTATAAAGTTTAAGGATTTATATAAGTAAAAGTAAAGAGACTTAAGCTCTTTATAAAGAATAGATATCTTATACTAATTAATTCTACTTATAAAACTAATTACCTTAAATAGAAGCTCTTCTTATTAGTATATTACTTATCTAAGAGCGTATACTTACTATTTATCTTCTTCTTTACTTCTAATAAAGATAGCGAGATTATTAAAGCTTGCTTTTATTAAATTATAATCTAAGTAAAAGAGAGGCTTAATATATAATAGTATATTAAGTATACACTCTCTAATAACTCTACTACTAAGTAACTTATAATTAAGAATATATTTATTAAGAAAGATAGATTCTCTCTATATAGTACTATTAAGTACTTTATCTATATATAGTACTCTAGCTAAATAATAGATTAAAATCTTAAGAACTATAGATAGGATTATTTTATATAAGCTACTAACTACCTTAAGAGTATACTGTTTTATTAATATATAAAAGCTAGATATAATAAATTAATATAATCTACTCTTAACGTAATCTTAGATAGCCTTACTCTTAAAAAGAGTAGGAATAAATCCTAGAATATAAAGGAGTATATATAAAAAGAGTAGAAAGATACTAGTAAAAAGTAGATAAACTACGCTTATTAAGAAGAGCTAATCCTTATATAAGTTCTTACTACTAGCCTAAATAAAGAATAATACTATAAGCTTAAAAGATCCCTCTTCCTTTATAAGAACTAAGATTCTAGATATACCTTTGCTTTTATAGTATAAATAGTTAAGAAAGGTACTAATAATTAAGTAAATAAGAACAAAAAGGCTATATACTATATATAAGAGGTTCGGACTATATAAAAGAGTCCGAAACCGACTAACGTTATACGTCGCCTACGTAACCTTTCTAAAACAGATAATATAAGACAACAGCAGCTAAAACAACAACTATAGCTAAAATCTTATATATAGCAGGTACTCCCAGCTATCTAGGATAGTATACTATTATAATACTATCTCTAATATATAGAAATTTAAGGTCTTTACTAACTTTCTAGAAGAGCCTCTTTTTAAAAGCTAAAGAGTACGCCTAGGTATCTTCTATACTAAAAGTAAGAGGCTAGTTATAAACTCTAACTAGTATATAAGCCTATAGTACGTCTAAGGCGCTATTCTATAAAAGTAAACCCTCGGTTTTTAACTACTTATTATCGATATAAATACTACTAACTACTACTAATAGAAACAGGTCTACTAACTAGAGCTAATAGATATATAGTAGTATCTTATTAAATATATTAAAATAGAAGAAGGATCTACTACTAAGTATACTCTTAACTCTATATAGATGCTTAGTATATATAGTATAAACCTAGGGAATTAGAATAGCTAATATCTATATAAGATAATAGTATAGTTTATAGACTAGCTTTATCTTAACTAAATAGATAAATAGCCTTAGACTAATAAATATCTATAAAGTAAACGCTTCGCCTTTAGTATTATACTCTCTAGGCCCGAGTCTATTAAGTCCTTTAGTAGTAGTTACCTCGTAGTATCTAAAGAGTATAAAAGCCTATATAGCTAAAGCCAAAGTCGTACCTCTAGTATAGTATCTAGTAGAGCCTCTAGTTAGAGATTAATATACTAAAAGGCATCTTAGCAAAGTTACTTCTCTCTTACTACTATAAGATCACCTAGCCTAGAAGCTAGGCTCTTATTACTAAAACGTCCTCGACTTAAAACACTGCCTCTACTATATTAGAAGACTTCTATACTTATCTCTAAAACTGTTAAGATAGCACTTAGGCTATTAGTAGGTAAAGTATTAATAGTAGAATAACTTCTAGGATTATAGTAACTAAAGAAAGCAAATAGCAGGGAATATCTTATCTATATAGATAACTTAATAAGAATAAGAGTTAAGCCTAGCACCGACATATCTAAAGAATATAGTATAACTAAGCTATATACTAATTTACTTAAATACTTACTAGAATACGTGAAGTATAACTCTAAATAGAGATCTAATCTATACTAGATCTCGGGCTATACTAGTACTAGTAAAGCTAATACTACGCTAGGTAACTTAACTATAGAGGATATCTTAGTATATACTACTAATAGAGAATTTAAGAATAACGATAAAGCTAACACGTTAGTATAACTTCTAAGAGAGTTATAACGCTCTTCTTTCCTTTCTTCCTTTTTCTTTCTTTTTATATTTATAACTAAAGAAGTCTACTAAGTATAAGTAAGTAGCTCTTAGCTATATAGAACGACTAAAGAAGTCTACTAGAAGAGCTCCTTTTTATAAACCCTTTTTTATAAATAGCTTAGAAGAAGAAGATAATTATAAGCCTTAGCCTTAGCTATAACTAATACTTACTTATTCTTCTCTAGCTCTTAATCCTTTAAAGGTTTTAGTTATAGGTTTATTAAAGATAAGACAGTATAGCTTTAAGAGTTATAGAATCGAAGAGAAGTGTTAAATATTATAGTATATACTCTCTATAATATATTATAATATTATCTCTCTAGCTTCCTAGATTATATACCTATATAATAAGAGAAGTATCTCTTTAAGAGAGACCTCTTAAGTAATATAATATAGGTTCTACTTACTATACTGTTTAATAAGTAGTAGTGTATATTTTATACTATTATATAAAAAGGAAAAACTCTTCGTTACTAGTAATAGTCTTAATAATATCTCTTTTGAGCTTATTATCGCTTTTTGTTTCGAATTCGATTTAGCCTAGATTTAGACTATTACGACGCTATTCTTAAATAGCCGGGATTCTAGAGATCTCCTAAGTAGCTAGTAATACTAGGGTTTAGTATCTATATAGATAGCTAGAAAAAATCGTGTCTTATATATTAAGGAAGCGGAATACGCTAAGTGTCTCTAAGGCTTCTAATAACTCTCTCTATATAAGAACTACTATATATAGATTAAGTAAATAAGTCGATATATAAAGTTATCTAGAAGGCTTCTAACTCTAATCTTACCTCTCTCTCTCTTAAATCGACGAAAATGTCGAATCTAGTTCTACTAAATAGCGTTAAGCGATAACATCTTTCTAGGGCTACTTATCTTTTCGAAAGACACCTCTTATTCGATTCTTCTCTAATTCGTAACTATACGCTGAAAAAAAAAAACATAAAAGGTCTTAAAGAGACTTTTTAAATACAGACGATATATAGACGAGATAGTAGTATAAAGGATAAACGATTAGTTAGATAAGATAGATATAATTATAAGCGAACTCTAAAGTTAATAACTTAAAAACACTTCGCCTTTGAACCCTCCTTGATCTAACTCTCTTTCGAACCTTTATTTGAACTCTTCTTTGCTTTTAAAGCTTGAATTTAGACCTCTTTTGCTTACGGACCCCTGCTCTTAATACTTTCCCACTACTTTATATATATTCGAAAATACCTCTACTAGTGAACGACTAAAAAGACTATAATTACTCGGTTATGAACCGAGTTCTAGCCGCTGGTATAAAGGTTGAAAGAGATAGAAGTGGAATTAGGAAGAACATTATACTAAAGAAACGTTTACTTTTAGAGTACGGCTATACTTGGAGAGATACTAGAATTAGAACGGTTCTTTTATATATGGGATACACCTTAGCTCTAAGCTCCCTATGATCTGATAGCGACTCTTCTTTGAAATCGGAAGATGAATAAGTCCTTAAATACCCTGATTTAGACCTGAATTACTGAAGGGAACGAGGCGGCCTACGAGCCTAAGTAATATAGTTCCTACGATAGTACTGATAAAGGTTATACCTGAAACTGTACCCCTTTTTGTTATCTCGAACTTCGGACAGCATTTTTAATACTTAGCAACTCCTTTGAAGAGCTGAAACCCTACTAACTCTAATAAGAGTCTTATAGTCTTTACTTTCTTACTTTCTTATACTTCTGGCCGGACCTAGAAGTTTCACTTTTTTGAATTTAAATCGGATGCGAATTGGTACGCCCTCGAAGTGAACTCTTAGCTGAGATATTACTGTTACCTATAACGTTACCTCTTAATATTGGCTTCTGACTTTATTCTGAACTTTTTCGCATCTACACTCTTTTAGTAAATTCGAATCGGAGAATTCGAATTAGATGTGAATCGGTACGCTCTCGAAGTGAGCTCTTAACTAAGTTATCACTGCCTCTTGACCGAACGACCACCGACTTTACTCTAAATTAGTCTTTGACTTTTGAACTTTTTTCTAATTTTACTTTGAACTTTTTCTAACCTGCCGGATAGGATCGGACTATACTCTTTTAGCGAATGCTTGCTTTTGATATAGAAGGATTTAGAAACGAAGTCTCTTTTGTAAGCATCTACGAATACAATTTAGAACTAATATCTCGACATCTTGCTTCGCTTATAACAAATTTCAATAAATAAAGCATCTACGAACTAGGTTAGCTACGATTCGGACCTTGACCTTTTCGCTTACGATAAATACGACAAATGTAACTTACACTATCCTGATTCGACCCTAACAATATAGCGAAGACTCGGGACGAGTCTTTTTCAAGGGAGGGGGATGTGATGGCATGCTATCCTAGATAGCTGGGAGTACCTGCTATATATAAGGTTTCGGCAGTTGTTGTCTTACATTATCTGTTTTAGGAAGGTTACGTAGGTTCGAGCTTTTGTATTAGCCGACGTATGTCGTTGTTCGGTTTCGGAACCTCTTATATATAGCTGCCTACTCCTAGAGTTAGAAAAGGCTAGTTTTTCCTTTTCTTCTATATCAGAGCCTAGTATTTACGTATGTTATTCTGTCTCGAACGTACTCCCATATGCTTCTTCACTAGTAGTGTGTATTTCGTGCCGTTATAAAAATTTCTAAAAATATATAGTTTATAAAATATTATTAAAAGAGAGACTTAACTGATAACTTACTATAGCTAATAAACTATTTTTATAGATAAATAGAACTTTTACTATCGTCTTATAAGGTTCTCTTCCTTGTTAATTCTATTCTATATCATTGTAGTAGGCTGAACTAGATCAAAGATGATTTGTTTAACCGGAACTTGTAACATATAGGAGGAAACTAAAAAAGTCGAGGCATCTGCCTTAGGAAGTCCCCGTGGATCATTAGAACCGTACTGCTATTCTCTCTCAAGATAAGCTCGTCAACCTCGCTATACGCCGGGTCTTGAGTATAGCATTTTATGTTTTTTATTTCTTGGGAAAGAAGTTCGCGAAGCGTTAAGACCAATCCGTGCCGAGATGACGATCGTAGGGTATCGTCGGAGTCATGCCGTATCGGGCCGCCTGCGAAAGCGATGATCTGTTTAACATCAACTAAGAGGTTGATTGATTGTAGAATTGATCTTATTTGTTTGCATTTTTCGCTTTCCTCCCACAGTTCCCGGTTGGGTTTGAAAATATCTTTGGTGACCTCAAAGGATTCGGTGGGTATAACCTCCTCTATAACATCTATAATTTTCTTCGTTGATTTGTTACGGAAGTCCATGTAATAATAGATGCGCAGACTGCGGTAGGCCATACGCGAAACCGAGTAATCATTAATTGACGTGAGTTCCTAGATAGAGTAGTGGTATATAAAAGAAGCTCCGCTGGATATTCCAGTGTTACTAGTAGTATTATTATAGTAAAATACTATAGTATTTTAATTAAACATATTATTAGCATATTTTAATAGTATGTATTTATTTTTAAACCTATTACTATTACTATACTATACTACTTATTTAGTATTAGAATAGTACTAATAGTATACTATTTAATAACTCGTATACTAAAACCTAAAATAAACCTTCTATATCTTATATAAGCTACTTTTATTACTATAAGCTATATAAGAAATTTTAAGACTATCTAAGAAGCTATTAATATAATTCTTTATTAAATTTATTATAGTTAATACTTTATTTAGATATAAAGATTAATAAATAAATAATAATCTTTTTTATTTTCGTTATATTCTAGCTAATACTTTTATATATATTTCTATCTAGCTATTTAGATATATACTTTTAACGTTATATATTATATTATATAATTCTAAAGTATAAAGCTGAAAGTAAGTAGGTTTAAAATCTAGAGTAAAAAGCTTAAATCTGACAGGCTTAGTAATACTATAGTATTATTATAATATTAATTAAAATATTATTAATATTAATAGTAATATGATTAAATATTATTAGAATTATATAGTGTAAAAAGTATATAGTAAACTCTATTTTCAACGATATATCGTAGCAGTATAATATTCCAGATACTACTAGCAACACTAGGATATTCGTTAGTAATGTATGGAAAGCAGAAGTATAAGCACACGAAATGTACATCGGTAGCTGGCTGACAATGAAGAATGCGACCGTTCTTGATAGTAAACTCGACCACTTCTCCATTGAGGCCTCTGATAGAGTCACTACTCTACTCTGCTCTCCTCCTTTCTTTCGCTGGCTACATCCTTTCTGTGCCAAAGGAAATACCACCATCTCATCCCACTCCCAATAAGATTCAAACATTTAAAGTACGTTCAACTTGATTAACATTGTCCAGCCCCATTCAGAGCCTCAATGATGCCATCTCATAGCCATCAAGCTACAGCTAAAAGAGCGCGCACATAGGGTATCTAGCAATGCCGCGAGGCAACCCACCCATTTAGTAAATCCCCAAACGCCAAATAGTCATACACACAAGTTCCCAAATATCAAGCAAAATCATACAAAGCAATCACCAATTTAACTTTCCCCTATACCGTACTGATCAGTAATCACTCACGCTTGACCATCATAGTATTCTCTTCCTCATCCAAATTCATCACATCACCATCTTCACCTTCCATCTCTCCATTGGCAACAACATCAAACTCTCCTTCCCAAACCAATTCTCCACTGAAGATCTTGCCCATATGGGAATTATCAAACGTTTGCCCAAGTCGACGGAATCCTGTAACTAGACGTAAAAGGTCGACGGGACTGCGAGTGAACTTGCAGATAACCGCCGTCTCATCGTCTTGAAGGTGTCTCGTTTCGGGAGAAATGAACCCATCTGTTCCCACCTCGACACCCTGATAAGGATGCTTAAATCGCAGACCTAAGAATCGGCAAAGAGTTCTGTACTCGCTGAGATCGCGGAGGTAGAGCTGCCCAGCAAAGAGGTTGAGTTGAGTAGAGATAGCTGGGACAGCCCAACAGTTAGGGACGGGCGGGACCGCACAAAAAGACAAGCATTCGAGGCTTCGATTTGAGAGACTCAAGCGTGGAGAGTAGATGTGCAAACGTACATGTTGCGAACCTCTCATGAGTGGCAACAGCTCTTGGACTTCAAAGGGGCTGAGAACCAAGTACTTGGGCTCACGATCTGGGCCTTTAAAGGATTAAACCCATTGAACAGGCCGTAAGAATGAGTCTTTTTGACCGTCATTTGGAAGCTGGACAGTTTGTCGGTAATCGTTCGAAATCATGAGATCGGCAGGCCAGTCCTGTAAGTTGACCATTTCGCGAGCACGAGTAAGGTTGAAGAGTCCGAAAGCTGGTGTTGTACCTTCATTAGAGATGAGTTGCCCGGTACGAACAAGCCGTCGAATGTTCTCGTGAACAATATGACTGTAGGCTCTCGCGGGAGGTGGTGGTTCCAGTTGCGCCTCTCTCTCGTTCTCGGGATGCAATTCCCGTTCTTGTTCTTCGTGCAGGTCGGAGGCGCCAAAATCGCCACTTGGCGCGAATGGAGCTTAACTCAGCTCGAGATACATCATTTCCGTCCACTGAAAATCTTCCTCGACAAATCATCCCTGCCTCAAGTGATTTTCTGTCAAGCCCGTATCTCTCATCCAGGGTCATAGCTTCTGGTTCCAGAACGGTGATCGGAATGACGGGTATCTCCCCAGAGAAGTCGCAAGCAGCGGTTCGACGATAATGTCTCATACCCTGGACAGCCCACAGAGGCATACCCTTTTTGGTGAAATCCCAAGAGTTATGCATTGCCCACAGGAGTATGTCTTCAACACCAATGAGATTCGCGTCATGCTTGCCACAGCACTCAAGTATCTTGGATTGGACTTCCCGTGGAGCGACGAAAACGACGGATTGTCCTTTGCCAAGTTTCCGTAGGCGTTTGCAAGCTGCAAGGTTACAAATTAGCTTCACCAAAGTATGGACGACAGATAATGGCATACCTTGAGCGAGTCTATCTTTAGTAAGACCAGGACCGAGTGTGCAAATCGCACGATAGTCGACAGGCATCTTCAAGTCAGTGCCTCTGGAATGAGCTTCGTCGATGTATACTAGGCACTCATCAATCTTTTTTAGGAATGGAGAAATTAGCAAGGGCTCTTTCAACCCCTCCCGATTAAGGACAAATATGTCCTTGTTGTAGAAGAATATGACCGCCTGAGCATCAGCAGGATCGACGCGGTCAAGCCAAGATGATGCTATTGTCTCATTGTCTTCGAGAAGCTGGGCGCCCACGTCTATAACAACGCGGGTTGGAGGGTCCATGATGACAGCCACGTCGAGAAGTGCTTTGGCATCCAGTGTCTCTAATTCCAGCATATGTTCTGTGTGGTAGGTATTTTCCGGCCGAAGGATGCATGATAAAACCTCGGCATTGGTCGATAATTGCTCCGGAAGATCACACTGCTCGACCGCCGTAGGAAGCATGTATTTACTATCATTAGTTCCACTGAAGCCTGTGGTGGGGTGAATCTTCTGGCGAGCAATTTCCTGTGAAAAGAAAGTCAGCAGAGCTAAATTTAGTGGGTCGGGGGTTGTTACCCATCCCGATGAAGAGAGCTTGCTGCTAAATTCCTTCATCTCCTTTGGAAATACCAGATGTTGCAGATAGTAATCAATAAGTCCCTTCGAGTATCGGAGGCAAGGAAAGAGATCTTGGGTGCATTTCTGCTTGTCTCGAAGGTTTACACCTGCCAACTGTTTGAATGCGTTTGGCATAATGTCACATCCTTGAATCCAACGTGAGTAGTCTTCTTGGGCGTGACCGGATGTGAAGAGCTCTTCGAAGCTGTCATGAATTTGTGCGTTGTTCAGTCCTGTATAGTAGTATGAAAGACAGGTGAGGCAAATAGCGGTATCAGGGTAAGAGAATTCTGATCTGGCGCTGGGCTGGAAAAATTCAGTTAGTATTTAGGTCAAGACTAATGCGAGAAGCACCATGCGGAGGTTTCGCTTACAGTATCCTTCGCGTGATACAGCACAGCAAGCATAGATCGTAAGAGCGAGAGACCGTAGTTTACGCGCCATCTCTTCTTTACGAAGACAAATTCTAATACACCCACAGCGAACAAGCCCTAAAGCAACAAGAGACTCATCTTGGTAAATTCTGTTTAGAAAACCTTGGTTTCAAGGATTGCTGCCTGATCTTTGGTAATTTAAAGACTCATAATATATTCCGAGACAACCTCTCTTTCGTCTTCGCTGAAGGTCCACATCGCCAGGGAAGACATCCCGTTTCTGCAAATATATTATACCGCTTTTTGTAAAAGAGCTTTGCCGGCCGTCTCTTCCAGGACTCGTACGCGAGGAAATTGACCAGAAGCCCCTTCAATGACTTCGAGACCCTGTAGAAACTCGAGGACGAGATCCCGTACAGATCTAGAGATAACGCCCAGCACATGCTAAATGGCAACCCAGCGATCAAGACTAAATTGAATGTTCTGTTGGATTCCAAGTGTATAGATCAGTTCAAATCTAACGCTTAGGATCTCATCTAACTCGTCAAGTATATCCCTAGCATTCTGATAAAGCTAAGATTAGGTCTTAACCATAATCTTTCCTATGTCATACATAGACCCCTGAGCGTCATCGGCAGATTTGTTGTTCTCGTTGATTAGCAGAAGGTGAGATTCAGGCCCGGGAGGAGTAAGTTCTCGAGACAATAAATACTCAATACCTAGAAGTTCAAAGGACAAAAGGGTTTCAGGCTCCACAAGAAGAACGCCCCCGGAAGCCATACATTCCTCGTAGGTCTTTTGGATCAACGTCGCGGAAGAGAAAGTTGGCTTCAAGGATCGGGAAATAGGGAGTCGGTAAATGCTTCGACCAATGAATCCACCCAATTACTGAACCAAGAGCTGGAACATTTGCTCAGAGAGTGATTTCAGCACAATTACTCTGGTAAGCTTCGACCGGTCTACCAAAGTCGCTGAAACAATTAGCACAATAACAGAGGATTTTCCTAGGCCCATGTTTAGTTACATAATTGAGTTTAATCCCGATTGTAGCTCAATCATCTCGCAGGCAATCTAGGCTTGTTCAGGTCAAATAAGAATATTGCTTTCTAGCTCCAACAATAGCCAATCCAGGTTTTCGATCAGGTCCCAGTTTTCATATCCCACGTTTATTAGCTCATCCATAACTTCTACCAGATTTTTACCACACGCCACCAATCGCTCTGCTTTTTACATTCGTACAATAGCAAGACCGTAACGAACCAGAACCGCTTTCCACTCTGGGCTCACTGTCACCAGACTCGATTGAGCAAGTAGCCATAGAAGAATACTCGGCAATAGGCAGGGAAGCATCAGAGCTCTGTGACCACTTTCATAAATAGGTATACCTAGAGAAGGTTAGCAATGATAGCAAATAATGAATTAACCTTAGACCCAGGATAACCTTGCTTAACGTACCAGAGACAATTAATCTTCTACAAATCTTTTAGTACAACGATTCGACATACTTACTACATCGCTTAAGGTGGGATTCAAGAAAAGCTTGAGGAGATTGTTTGAGTTGATGGCTCGGTGGGGTGGTGGCGAGAAGGGCGTTGTAGCTCTTACGCAAATCAGTAATATACATCTTCTAATAATAACCTACAGCGGATCTAGACAGTTTCGTCAAAAGTGACTTCAACTTCGATAGTTCATTATCATCTACTAGTTAATCGTTAACCGTCACAAGCTCTTCAAGGCCGTCCTGATAATCTTCAAAAACTAGTAGAGGGTTTTGTAGGAGATCAGCAATTCTAAGAAAAGACTTTGCCCCTACGTAGGTATCTTCCTAGGGCGAGATCGAAAAGAAATTATCAAGTACAGGTATCGGTCAAGAAAGGGAGTCAAGAACGTCCTATATTTCCTCGATATAATTCTTAAACGCGTTATTCTTGTGCCAAGACTTGAACAAGTCTTTAATCTGTGCTTTAGAATTCTCAAGGCTAGGCAAATATTTCTAGATCTCTGGAGTTTCTAGGAGGCGCAGATCTTACGTAGGCCACTAGCGCACCAGAGCTCTTAAACACTTTTTAGCCTAGAGCTTAGTAGCGGCTTGCCAGGCAGCTTAACGGCGCCCCACGAAGTCTCGATCGCTTTCGTTAGGAAGCCGAGGAGCACGTATCTCAGGGCTCCCCTCAAATTGAATTTTGCATTCGTCCAGCAGCCTAGTCAGTTCGGCTTCTTTGGGTTCGCAGCCCAATGAAAGATCGAAATAGTCATATTGGGGTGGTTGAATATTGCGTAAACCTGGTGTCGTAGCAAGCGCGAGGAGGGTGTGGACCAGAGGTTGATTTCCCCATTTCGAGTTAGCCAAAGTCGACAAAAAGATGGAAATTTCCAGCTTATTAACACTTTGCTTAGATTTTGACATGAATGTTTGAAAGGTACACCAAAATTGACCCATAAAGACCTTGGGATTATCAAGCCACCTCGTGTCATACCCAAATTCAAACTGGGACTGGGGGCCGTATATGGCACCATTGAATCTACCCCACGCCTGAATTTCTTCGAAAAGATTAGTAGATGGATCGAGACGACAGCTCCATTTGTCTACCATAGAGGAAATGTTGCATGCCTCACGTTCACGGACGCTCTCGTGAACTGAGTCCCTTGCTTCGCTATAAATAGCGTCGCTGGCTGTCGTAAACTTTTCGGCTCCAAAAGGATGAACCCCGAAAAACGCATTACGGATAGAAGCGCGCTCTCGAAGCTCAGTTGCTCCTTGAGCCTCTATCTTGTATTTGAGGCCCGCAGAAGCAGATGAAAATTGCCGAAATGATTGGGCCTGGGCTACCATGAGTCGAGTTTTTTTGACGAACTCCTCATGGTGTGACAAGAGAAAGGCTTTCCCAATTGATTGTCTGAAAAAACCTTGATCCTTTTGGGTAGTAATCACGTTGTGGCGAGAGCTTCGCGATAAGCTTCAGTTGGTCAATATGCTCTTGATCCAATGACATAAAAGATCGAGTACTTGCTAGTTCCAGGCCATGGAGCACCTCTTCCGTACCCGTTCTGGAAGTCAGGGTATCTGGAAGACAATGCGACGTCAGGGCGTGAAGATATATTTTAAGGAGACGGCTATTAAGATTTCCACTGTCGACAAGCAAGCCAAGGTCCTTGTCGACGGAGAACTGGTGGTAAGGAACTTTCTCTTTTTCTTCTGTTTCAATAAAGACCTCGACGTGATGCCCATTTCGACGATGTGATATGAAGCCTCGCGGAACGATCACGACTCGCGATTTCCCTTGAAGTTCCTTTAGAACGAGCTTGTTTTGTAAACCGAAGAAAGTTCCTATATGTTGGCGGGTGTCCACGGCCATTCCCCGGAATTGCTTAGATTCGAGACCATTTTTTGTCAGAACAAAGTCCAAATTCATCCTAGGAAGCTGAATTTGGGTGTTTTTGGCGTCAGCATCGTAGTAGATATTGATATTGTCTGGCCGCTCGATTGGTCGAAGCCATTTGTGGACAGCGCGCGCAGTGTCACTTGCAGTGTCTATGAGATGACTTGATCCCCATGTCAGTCGGCTTTCTTGGGGATTTTGGGGTGTCGAGATTCGCCAATTTTTGGCAGAAGGAAACCATTTTTCTTCCATGGGTCTCCATTCAATCTCTTCTGTCCCGCGATGAATCCAGTGTACGTAATTTTGAACAAGAGCACGAGGAACGTCCGTCTCTACGGCGTGGGTTGGTACAACCTCAAATAGCTCTATCCCTTGGTATGCCCGAACTATCAATTCTCCCTCGAATAATGCGAAGTGAACCTGGGACAAGGTAAGTCAGAATTCATCGACTGTGCTTGCACTACCAAATCCCAAGATGTTTCAGAAATTCCCAAGCAGGAAACATCTATATTATATGATTGTTCAAAAAAGAGTTGCGAGTAAGAGGGCTGAGTACTTTTATCGATATAGGCCAGCGGTCCTTTACGACCGTCGAAGTCTCGATGAGGATTGAGATGTTTTCTTCTGATGATAGGAGTAAAGGGAATTGGCGAGCATGCACGTTAAATAGAAAGGGTTTATAGTAAATTGAGGAATCAGCTTATTAAGTAAGGAGGAGGTATATATATATATGCCTCCTCTTATACCGAGTAACCTCTATTCTACTAATAACACTTCCTATCGCTTTTAACGTCTTATTCAGTATTAAGCTCTTTTTTAACCTAATAATACTCTTATCTATCTATCAAGGATACCTCTAAAGCGTAGTAAACAAGTCGCTTATAAGAGCGTTATTACTAAGGCTAGTAATAGAGCCGCTAAGACGCTCTAAGCTTAACTAGTAGAAGACGATAATATTAAAGACGATGAGCGTGATAGATAAGTTAGCGAAGCATGCTATAATACTTAAGCAGCTATATAAGTATAATATACTGCTTAGGACGCTGCTACTAATCAAGGTAATACTATAAATAGTGCTTGCTATCTAGCTTGTCGAAGAAGACAAGTATAATAGGACTAAGGTTAAGCTTAAGATAATAATAGGATAGACTTCTATCTATAAGGTAGAGGCGATAGCGATAGCGATAGCGACGACAACGACGACGATAGTATCGATAAACCCCCTTTCTAAGACTCTATCTAAGTAAATAGGTTAAATAACCCTCTTCTCTTTTAAGGTAACTAATATCTCTAGGTTAATAGATATATAGGTAGATATAATAGTAGATACTAGGGTTATATAAGAGGACTATTTAATAGAGGATACTTTTAGAGCTTTACCTCTAGATATCCTTAGAGATACTCTTAAGGCAACTTCGGTTAAGGTAACTTCGGCATAGAATACTCTAACTTTTAAAGCTACTTATAAGCTAATTTTAGTATAAGATACTTTTATAACTTTGGCGCTACTGCTTAGAGTAATTTAGTAGGAGTTCTAGAGCTTAGCTAGGGTAATTAAGGTAATATTACTATACTAATAGTTACTAATTAAAGAATAGATAGGTAGAGCTGATAATTTAATATACTAGAGAGAGGGATAATATATACTAATAATGCTTAATAGGCTAACCTCTCTCCTTATTAGGAAGTGCTACTAATAGGTAAAGGAATTAATCTAAAAAGGAATCTATTAAAAGGAATATTAGTAGTAAATAACAATAGTAAGAATATCCTCTTTTATATACTTAGTATAATTAATAGCCTCTTCTTAGAGTATAAGAAGTACTTAATATAAATTACGTAAGGTATATTTAAGCTAAGAGATCTTTACTATTTAGACAACAACACCTCTTTAATTAACAACAACGATAGTACTATCTCCTTTAATAAGGAAGCTAGTATACTAAATTTTAGAGTAAAGAAGATATTAAAGGTTTTTAGATCTAATACTACTAAGTAGTCTTATTATTTTCTAGTATATACTATATATATAATCTCTTTATTTAGTAGAGGCGTTTACGTTTAGCTTAATAACTTTAACTATAGAATTATAGGCCTAGCTAAGGATTATACCTAGGTAGAGGTAATCTAATTAGCGCTCTTCTAGTAGGAAAAGGTAGTTAGTAGAGGTGGATTAAGGAGGGTAGAATTATAAGATATACCTAAGAGTATAATCACTTAATATTATTAGACGAGAAGACTAGGCCGTGGCAGCGGAGGAGGAGGAAGAGGGGGTTGTTAAAGTCGTAATCGAGATAGCGACATCTCTTTGTAGACATACTTTAAAGTAAGTAAACTAGAAGGTTATAAAAACCCGAATTATACTTAAATCTATCTACTAAAGGAGGACGATAAAAGCAATAAGAAGGAAATAAGAAAGAGCTAAGAAGTTAGTATAAAAAAGATAATAGATAAGGACTATAGTAGTACTAATAAAGATCTTTTACTCTAATTTATATCTTCTTATCTATACTCTTCTACACCTATTCGATTAAATACTATAGTATTCTTCCTTTTATATAATATATCAAAACTACTACTAGATATATTACTCTCTTTATTATCTCTTAAAGTATAAAAGGCATTATTACTCTAATATCTTAATTAGTTATTCTTAGAAAATATCAATAATATACTTTAATTTAGAGTACTAATTAGGTATAAAGGCTTAGAAGTTTTATATATATTAAAGAACCTCTTATTAGCCGCTGAATTTAATAAGCTTTTAACTTTAAAAGTAAGAGACGATTTAAAAGCTAGTTTAATTAAGAAAGTTAATCTATACTAGGGGGCACCTTTTATAGCTTCTCTACTTAGTTTTACACTTAAACTAAAGCCTAATAGCGATTAACGCTAAATATACTATTTATCTTATCTTAAAAGCCGCTTAATAAATTATTATATATTAGATAAATATATATATTTAAAGTACGTTTTCTTCTAGGAGGTATTAGCTATAGTATAAGAAGCTAGCTAAGAGTATATAATACTTAAAAGAGATATATCCAACGCTTTTCAAATAGTACTAATTATACTACAAATATACTAGCTTTTAGGTTTCTAATAAAAAGGGATTTATTATACTTATATAGTACTACTCTTTAGCCTTACCATACTACTATTCATCTTTAATATCTTCGTAGAGGCTTTTAAGTAGATAATATAGTTATACTTAGAGTAGTATATTATAAGCTACTATTTAGATAACGAGTTTACTATGTTTAAAGCTGTTAAAGCTACGCCTTAATTCCTTAAAAAATAAGCTATAGAGTATAAGACTCTTACTTAAATATTAAGTATACTAATTAACAACAAAAAGAGCGCTTAAAGTATACTCTTAGAAGTAATAAAGTACCTAATAGATACTGTCACTTTTAGAGCCTCTATACTACTAGAAAAGCTAGCTAAAATAAAGCTTAAGATATACTAATTTATTAACTATAGAAGTATTACCTATAACAAGCTTGAATCGCTTACTAGCCTTCTATCTTTTTACGCCCTTGTAGTATAATTAAGCTAGGCCTTCTACTATAACTTCTAGACATTTATATATATATAGTCTAACTATATACCTTATATAGAAAAGAGGCACCTCTTAAAAGAAGTCTAGAAGGACCTTAGGTAGTAGAATAAGATATTATCGCGGTTTAATAGTATATACTTCTTTAATAATATCTAGTTATATATATACCTTTTTTACAATACCTCTATCAAAGGCCTAAGAGCCTTCTTTTTAAAAGTAGATAATTTAAAATATGTTTAATAAGAGTATATATATACACTATTAAAAGAATATACTCTTTAGTTACCTCTCTTAGAGATTAGAAAGGACTCTTAATTCAATATAAATATCTTTAAGATTAAAGTAGTAAGAATATTCTTTAAATAATAGAAGGAGGTATAAGCGACAAAGAGGGTAATTATCTATATAAATAATACTACTATATAGATCGGACTTCTTAAGCAGCTCTTAAGGTACCTCTACTAAAATCGCCTCTTATAAGCTACTTTACGCCTAGCCGTCTAATTCAATATTAATATATAATTAGAATATATACTAAGAGTAGATAATATCTTAGTAGATGCTCTCTTATATAATTTATATAGAATAGTAGCTAATTAGTACCTATACTAGTAGTCTCTTGATTTAATAATCTCTTTCTTAATTATCTTAAATATATAAAGAATAAAGTTAAGATATCTAAGATATACACAAGGCTCTTCTATTATAGCCTCTTACTAAATACTTAGAAGATATATAGTATATATATACGCTCTTTTAAGAGGTTCCAGGTTAAGAGACTCTAGTAACTATAGCTAACAACGACTTTAGTACTTTATAAGTAGGTTTTAAAAAGAGTATATAATAGGATCGGTTAAAGACTTTTAAAAGTAGACTCTATATAAATTAGCCTTTCCACGATTCGATTAATATATATAGAGTATAACCTAGATTTAAAGCTATTTAAGTCTCTACTTTTATATTAAATTATAGTAGGTGTTTAAGTAATATAGGGCCTTTATAAGAAGAAGAAGGCAGAGCCTTTATCGATACTATAATTATACTAAATTACCTCTTAAGCTCTAAGAGCTAGGCCTTAAGTCTTATAACTAGGATAGATTAATAGCCTTAACTTTAAAGCTGCTATAAAGCTAGCTTTTATAGGATTCCTTTATACTATAGAGATCATATATAAAGACGCTAATTTAGTTAACTATAGAGTATTTATATATATACGCTTTTAATAATAGAATATTACTTTTACTAAAGAAGACGAATATATAATTATATATCTATAATTAAGTAAATTAGACTATAAGTATATAAGAGTAGAGATATTAGTATTAGATATAGGATCACTTACCTACTCTATAGTAGTACTTTAAGCACTATTTACTCTTAATTCTCAACCTCTTATAATACTACTCTTTTACTAGGAGAGCGGCTCTTTTATAAGAAATTAATATATTAGCTCTTTATACTACTACCTCTAAATAGTCGGCGTTAGTAATAGTATATTATATTTAGGATATAGTCTATATAGAGGCGCTATATAATATACTTCTAATAATAGAGTATTAGATATAGATATTTAGATACTTAAAAGATAGACTTCAAATACTTTTAAAAAGTACTTTACTTTAAGCTATTAAAAGTAATACCTTTTAAATAGATGCTTTTTAATAGATAAGGCTCCCTCTCTCCTAGCCTAGTAAGCTTTAGAAGACTTCTACAGTTAGTAGGTAGTATATTCTCTATTATAACTACGTTATATTACTATTTACACTACTTATAGTCCTTTTTACTTTTAAAAAGCCTTATTCTTTCTTATATTTATAGCAGCTTCTCTTTAATTAGTTAAGTAACCTCTCTTAAGGCAGTTAATAGTACTTACTCTTTTTACCTTTATATTAGTAAGATGCTTAAAAAGCCTTCTAATTAGCCTAAAAAGATAGTATATAAGAGAGTATAGAGTAAGATACTAGAAGCTAGCTAGTAAATACAGAAATTCTTAAAATAGCTTTAAATACGTATATATAACAAAAAGCAATAAATAGAAAGGGTTTATAGTAAATTAAGAAATTAGCTTATTAAGTAAGGAGGAGGTATATATATATATGCCTCCTCTTATACTAAGTAACCTCTATTTTACTAATAACACTTTCTATCGCTTTTAACGTTTTATTTAGTATTAAGCTCTTTTTCAACCTTACTCTCGTACCCCTTCGTAATATGCTCGCTAGGATTAGTTAGTACTTTTTTAGCCTCTTAAATAAGTGTAATAGCTGATAGTACTTACTCTTTTCACCCTTATATTAGTGAGATACTCAGGGAGCCTCCTAATTAGCCTAAAAAGATAGCATATAAGAGAGTGCAGAGTAAGATACTAGAAGCTAGCCAGCAAATACAGAAATTCTCAAAATAGCCTCAAATACGTGTATGTGACGAAAAGCGATAAATGTGTAATGTACTATGAGTGTACAATTAAAAACTCGCGTTGTCAAATACGCCCTTTCTCCTTCGTCCGAAGTGGCATGAAGGAGTTCTACGAGAGCTTGTAACCACTTTATTGTAACCCGTCGCGAAGTTTGGAGAAATGACAGGCATCGAGTTCTGACTGAATCGTGCAGAGAAATAGACATGAGACGAGACGCTAACGAGATGAAGGTTAAAGCTGCCACGGAACCTTACTAATTGCGTTCGACCGGCTTCAGTCTGTCTTTTAACGAAGAGAGTAGATCATGGCTAAAGCATTCTTCTTCGAGTTCGACATAAGAATCTCTCGAGACTTGTTACAGAGCGGACGGACCGGCTTAACAAGAGGCCTGAAGAACAAGCATGTACACCTCTTTTATTCCGAAATTGAGAGTCTTAGAAACCAGTTCTCGAGCGATATTTAACCACTGGAGTCTGTGACTACTACGCAACATGACGAAAGCATAAAGCTCGTGAATGGTGAGTCTATGGGGACAGGATCCTTGTTTTACTAAAACTTCATTGGATATGTGGCTGGTATCATTGACGGCATACTGGAGGGTTTCATAGCAACCTGGTGGAAGCTGCAAAGTGCATCTATCTTGGATGTCAAACTTTTTGAGGTGTTCAGTCGCTACAGTTTGGGAGTGGGAGTCCTGCATGACGAAGCTCATGTTGTTTGGGAGGCACACAGAGTCTTCTGTTGCCTCGGAGACCAGCTGAGAAGGTGCTTGGTTCCTTCTTTTGGGCGAGGCCAACTGCAATCTCTCCGACGTCGATTTGAAATAGTCCGTGAGACCATCGTACTCGCGGAGGGGAAGAAACTTCCTTCTGGCCTGCTGAGGGGGGACCAGGGCTAATACATCCGCAAGAATCTTATATGTCGTGGAACGCCAGTGACAAAACAGCCTTGGAATATCCAGCTCAAATACGACAGATTTCGCTGCAGATTCCGACGCAGGAATAGGCCACTCGTGGCAATGGACCCTGAGGTTCATGGCAGTATCACGAAGGCGACATTTCTCACATTT
The DNA here is from genome assembly GCA_001414345.1 of Hymenoscyphus infarciens. NCBI lineage: Eukaryota > Fungi > Ascomycota > Leotiomycetes > Helotiales > Helotiaceae > Hymenoscyphus > Hymenoscyphus infarciens. The sequence goes on along the minus strand of LLCB01000203.1, from coordinate 25,392 downwards.
AGGGTCGTGTATAGTCTTCTCTCGCCGATTTGGGCCTCTACCAACCATCTTTTTTATGTACACGCAATTCAAGCCGTTCGACTCAGCCATAAATTTCGCACATTCAATTTTCGCTTCCCGTAGTTCAGCTTTCGTCCCGTCGGATTGGTCTCTAGCGTCATCTTCAATTTGACTTAACAACTCTTTGTGAGATGGCGACCGGTCAAAATATTGAGCACCAAAACTCAAAGGCGATGAAACGTCCCCAAAGATCGACGGGTTTGCAGGCAGGCAGTTTGATTTTCGCTTGAGCAGATACTTCTCAATGTCGCGCAACTGGACCATCTCATGGCGCTTAGCCAAAAGCAGAGAATCCAGCAAATCGGGCGGGAATCCAGGATCGAATTTTTTCAGAAGGGGGTAGCGCGAGACTGCACCTCTATCAAGCGCAATCCAGAAAAGCATCAAGGTCAAAACCATGACAGAGAAGCATTCTGGAGATCCATCATAAACGGCGGCGGAATTAACCTTGTACCAACTGATGACTTTTGACAATTTGACAAGGCTTGATTCCGACTTTGCATGTCGGTCAAGCTCCAGGTCCATCAGAGCAAGCCTCAGTTCCAGATCCGATCCCTTTACAAGCAATTTGGGGTCTGGCAAAGATCTGCCCTTAGCATTCAAGCGTTGGGTAGACTTACCGTCAAAGGCCTTTCCATCGCGTGGTTCAAGTACGATCTGGCGAATTCGTTCGACGTAGGGACGGAGAGATTCGAGTCGCAGTACGGTATCCCAATGCGGTCTGAGCTGTTTGAGCTCAGCTAGACGAAATTCCCCTGCTGAGTCAGAAGACTTTTGCACACTGCTCCATCGTTTTGCTAGCAGGGTGCGTGCAGATTCCATGGTCTCCGATATGAAATCCTGTGCTTTTTCGGCCCAAGGGACATCATCAGGGATAAGATCCAACTTTTGACTTCGCCGATGCAACTTTGCAAGCATTACCTGAATCAAGTCGCTTTCGACATCACTACCGTCGTGGCGCACCGCTTGGTCTAGTATTGTAGCCATGAAATATATCATCAGAATTTTGTATCTTTTGTGGTCTCCCCAAGCATTGGCCATCGTGGTTTGGAGAGCGACTCGCAGGAGGGTCCATCGGGGTGACCGACGCCATGGCTCCCCCCCCCTCCCCAAATAACTTCATCGCGTGTTCGCTTATAGATCCGCGAGACGACGAGTGGAGATCCAATGCCACGCAAGACTCCTGGCAGCCATTCGGTCGCAAATTGGGGATGGACAGTATCATGGTGTATTCCAGGTCCTTTACTGATGGCGTCATTCGGAGTCTCCGCTTCCAACGAAATGAGGCAGTTTTCGAGGGCTTTTCGAAACTTACGGTCGAGGACCCGCGCTTGTGGAATCGCGATTACAGGTCCGGGGAATCTGCGAATCAGTCTCCCAATTGTGCCCGTTACAGCTGTTGTGGTTGGGGAAAGTTCAAAAGACTCAAATGTGTATCGATCGGATTTTCTCCGAAACATCGCTCCAGCATTTTGATGAGTTATGTGAAGAGCTATCGTGTCTGTTACAGTGTCAGTGATCCAATTACCAAGTAAGCGTACAGCAAAGAAAGTACGTACCCCCTTCTTTCATCCCATCCAGTTGCCGAGCAAGATTTCTCAGGGGACTTCCAGAACGACCGTCATCTAGGAGGATTCCGAGCATAGGAGGAAGTTTGTTCCAATCGGGTTGATCTTCTTCCGGAAGAAGAGTTATGAAGTTGAACAGGGACTCGGAGAGCTGCTTTGCCAATGCAGTCTCATTTTCGACTGTGGTGTCATGAGATTGTGGGAGCTTTGGTGGCAGGAAGACGTGATTGATCATGTACTCCCTAAAGTAGCAGAGAGGTCAGCAATTGCGAGATGGATTGTTGAGAGATGGGTCGGGGCGTATATTGCGCAAGTTGATCGAGTATAGGCGCGACTCGACTCGAATCTACTCAAATGGGCAAGTGAGGTCGGAGAGACCGTTTGCTAAAGACTCACAATGGAGCGCCAATTAGCGTATACTCGTCCCCGGCGACGTCCATTTCGGACGGTGGTGATGGCGTTGTCGATTTTACGACGGTTTGAATTGTTTTGCCAGATAGGGGATTGATAGAATGACCATGGCAGTCTGGTTCAATTGGTGGTGACGTGAAGTGTGGGATGTTTGCTCGGGACCGCGTCTGTAGCGCTAAACCACACGCTTCTATATAATATAACGTAAGCAAATATCGGTTCCTCTTCACGTCTTGATACTATTTTTTATATAGGTTTTTTGTTATAGTTATAATTTACTTTAGTGAAACTCTATAAAGAGCGTTTTCATTCTCCTAGCCTCTCCTTAGCCTAAGTATCTAATATTTATATAAGAAAGAGATTAAGATTTAGATATTATATATTTAGCTTTTTAGCTCTTATTATTTAGTATTAGCTATATTAGATAGAACTTAGTTATTATTATTATTAGACCTTAGTAGTTTCTAATCTCTTATATATAAATACTTCTATTTAATATAAAAGAGAGATAGTTTTTTCTTTTCTTCTATACTAGAGCTTAGTACTTATATATATTATTCTATCTTAAATATACTCTTATATACCTCTTTAGTAATAGTATATATTTTATACTATTATATAAAAATGAAAAACTCTTCTTTACTAGAGATAGTCTTACTAATATCTTCTTTAAACTTATTATTACTTTTTATTTTAAATTTAATTTAGTCTAGCTTTAGACTATTAAATAATATCTTTAAATAGCTAGGATTCTAGAGACTTTCTAAATAGCTAGTAATACTAGGGTTTAGTATTTATATAGTAAAAATCGTATCTTATATATTAAGAGATTAGAATATACTAAGTATTCCTAAGAATTCTAATAATAATCTTAGTATAGAGACTACTATATACGATTTAGATAGTTAATATATTATAGTTATTAGAAAACATCTAAATTAACCTCTTTACTCTCTTTTAATTAATATTTTAATATATTAGAACTAAGAGCGACCTTAGATCTCTCTTAAGCTTTACTTTTTAGTATAGAGCTTCTTATTAGATAAGATAGCTAAGTATTTACTAAAAAGTCTCTAACTTATACTTATATACTTAAGAATAATAAAACGTTAAAAAATAATAAAGATAAGAGTATAGCTATTAAAAGCTAGAGAGACTAATAAGACTTTTTAAATATAGACGAGATATAGAGTATAATATAAGTTATAGAGACTAAGTACTAAGAAAAAGAAGAGTGGATTATATAATAAGATAACTAAATTATTTAATTAGTAGACTTAGTATAATAAATTAGTTAATACTTACTAGGTAATAATTAGAGTCTAAGTCTCTACTAACTAATTCGAACTCCTTCTTTATACTCTTCTACTATACTAGACTATTATTAGATATATAATTCTACTTTTAATATTATTCTCTTATAATAATTATAATAACCTACTCTTTATCTATAATCTAAAAGTATTTTAAAAATACTATAATCTACTAAAAGTAAGATTATAAAGAAAATTAAACCTTTAAATAATAATACTTTACTTCTATATAAGTAATAGAGAATATTAATATATAATAGACTCTATATAAACGCTAACTATTATAAGATACTTATAACTTATAAAGCTCTTATTTAAGAGATAACTATAAAACTTATTTAGAACTATTTAGAGCTCTAATATAAGACTAATATAAGTAAGATAACGTTGAAAGATTATAAAGAAATAATTATAAAAAGGAGAATATTTAAAACGTCTTTTAATCTCTTTAGATTAGATAAAAAGATTATATAAGAGAAACTTTTTTAGAATTATATAATCTCTTTTCTCTATATATATAGTAGAGTTTTCACCTCTAAATATAAGGCTTTTTAAAGTGTTTTTAACCTAAAAATACGTTATAGTTATAAGCTTAGTTTATATATATAGTATATTATATTTATACTTATAATATACTTTATAATATCTTTAACTTCTACTTATATATTTAATATTACTACGTATTTAGAACGCTCTCTACGATTAGAGTTAGTATAAATAACTTCTTAATACTTACGTTTAATAAGTATTTAGAAGCCTAGCTATATATAAAGTTAGTATATCTTAATTAGTAGCTTACTCTCTTAAAGAGCTTATATAAAGCCTAGCTACGAAGCTAGTTACTACTACTCTTAAAAGTGTATTTAAAACTAGAAGCTTAGTAGTATACTAGCTATTCTAAAAGATGTTTAATTAAGACGATCTAGAAGCCTAGTACTTTATAAAGCTAGTATATAATACTAACTATAAGCTACTATATTTATAAATACTACCTACTATCTTTACTAAAAAGCTAGAGCTAATAATATACTAGAGTATAAAAGAGGAAGTTAGATAGAATCTAAGAGTAAGACTTTACTCTTAAGAATATTATCTAGAGAATCGCTATTTAAGAGTTTAAAGTAATATATATAGCTCTATAGAACTCTTTATAATAGGAATAGAGAGTAATATAGTTAAGAGGTTCTTTTATAATCTAGTTTTAATATAGGCTTAGGAAGCTGTCTCCTAGACTTAAGAGGTATATTATAGAAAAGAAGGTCTTATATAACTCCTTTTCTTTATATATATAGTAGAGTTTTTACCTCTAAATATAAAGCTTCTTAGAGCGTTTTCAATCTAAAAATACGTTATAAATAACTCAAAGACTTTCTTAGTTAGAAAAGAATAATAAGCTTTATACTCTCTTTCGCTATACTCTCTTTCTTTCTTACTAAGCTAACTTATCTTATATAAGAATAGAATATTCTACGTACTTATTAAGCTATACTTAATTCTCTTCATAGATAGCTTTTTATAAGTATAGATAATAGTAGTGTTATATAATCTAAAAGTCTACTAGAAGAGATAGCTACTTCTTACTAGCTTCTTTTTATATATCTAAGTTCTTATATAAAAGTAGCTATAAGCTTAGGCTTCTTAGTTTAAGAAGAAGGCTATACTACTTACTCTAGAATAACGTAATTATATAGATCTAGCTATAGGCCTAAGTATAAGTAGTATATATATAGGTTTTCATATATATTTACTTATATCTCTCTAGCTTTATACTAACTTAAGCTTCTATCTTAGAAATATAGAATATAGATCTCTTACTAAAGACTTTACTAGAGTAGAGAGAGTAGAATATACTACTAAATATAATAGTATTTAGACTAGAATTTAGATAATATTACGTAATATTATATAAATAGAATTTAGCTCTAGAGACTTAAAATTAGCTCTCTAGGCTTATAACCTATAAGATATTACATATGTATAGAGTTAGTTATAAGATAGACTATAAGGTAGACTAGAAGTATATAAGTTAAATTAGTATAGAATCGGTTAGATAATCGCTAAACTACGTTTCTAAGAAGTCGAAGTATAAGATAAGAGTAAAGACTTAAAATTAACTTAATTTCTAACTAAAGAATAGTAGAGAGCTATATATACTTCAAGAGTAAATACTAGAAGCTTTTATAGCTTATAAATCAAAGAGTTACTAGAAGGTTCTAGGGATTATATATTCGCGTAACTATAACTAAGAACGTAACTAAACCTTCTAGATAATACTAGAAAGAAGTAGTATAGACTAAGGTTTAAATCTAAAGCCTATTAGTAAATAAGGTAATTATAACCTAATACTAATACTTTAGAATATATATATATTATTAAGACTCTACTCTATTTTCTAAAGACTAATATAAAATATTATAAATAAGAATATAAGTAACTAGAGTATTTATAAGTTAAGTACTTATTTATATTTTAGTATATATTTTAATTAAAGAAGAGATAATAACTAGTTATAAATAGCTTAGACTTAAGAGTATTATAATAAAGGTTTCTACTTAGCTAATAATAATATATAAGTCTTTTAATTAAAGTAATCTTTACTAAGTAATAATTCTATCTCTAGTTCTATTTATAAGTAATAGATTTCTTCTTTTATAACTTAGTTTCTAATAAGTCTATAAATTACTCTTACTTCTTATCTCTTAGCTAGCTTTTAATATTACTTTTATTACTCTTAATATAGATAAATCTATATCTCTTAAGTTCTATAACTGTTTTAATAAATAGATTTAATCTATATTCTATATAATATATACTAATATTAAGATTTAGATTAGAGCTTATTAAAGAAAGTAAAACTTCTTAAGTGTCTTATTTAGCTATCTATTTTATAATAAATAAGATAAACGAGTTAATAAGTATATAAGTACTTATTATAATAGAAGAATAATCTTTAGTAGAGATAATATATCTATTATTATATATAAATTAATAGTATTTTAGGTTTCCTCGTCTAATCTATTATCTTATTCTACCTCGACGCTCTTTCTCTCTTCTGCCTCTATTTTAAAGCTATCTCGCCTTCTTCTATTCTTAAATTCTAGCTTTCCTAGCTACTCCTATTCTATAGTACTTATTTACCTTTCCTTACTAAATAGAGAGGCTAGGATAAGAAGAGTTAGGCTAGTTAATTTCGCTTAAAGCCTAGAAGGCGAGTAGAAAAGAGAGTCTAGGTTATTAATTTCGCTTAATATTCGAAAGATAGATAGAAAAGAGAGTCTAGGTTCTAATTAGAGAGTTACTTTCCTAATCCTACTCTAGCCTAGTCTTCTTTTTTTATCTATCTAGCTACTTCTATTCTATTTTTAGAACTTTCCTAGCTACTTCTATTCTAGTTAGAGTATCTAATCTACTAAACTTAGCCTAGCCTTAATTCTAATCTAGCCTAGCCTCTTCTATTCTTATCTAGATAAGTAGTCTATTCTATTCTAAGTACTAGGCTAACTAAGGTAGAGAAAGCTAAAACACTATATACTAAGTAGTACTCTTATTTCTATAAATCTATTAATATTATAGAATTAGTAGTAAAATAACTTAGAGAAAAAGTAATTATAGTAATATTAACTCTTAAGATGATAATTATATAGAATAGTTTTATAGCTTTATATTTTAAGAGACTTAATAAGATCTAGAATTTATAAATAATTCTATAAAAAAAGAGTTAAAAGAATAAAATAGAAATATAATAGTATTAAGACAGTTATAATTATTAGTATACTTAAGAGTAAATAACTACTCGGGTTAATACACGTGAGACACGTGACTCTCTCGCTTAAGAACTATTTAAGTAGACATTATAGCTAGCTTTACTTAATATATATAAACGAATATATAAATCTTTTTATATTACTTTTATAACTACGAAAGTTATACTAATAATAATATATACTTTATAGATATTTTAATAGACTAGTATATAAGAGAGAAAGGAAGTAGAAGTTAATAAACAGTTAAAGTATAGATTATAAGAAGAAATAGAGATAAAAGTAAAAGGTTATTATTAATAATATAATTAGATATCTATAAGATAATACTAAGCTAAGAAAATAGTAAGTATATCTTTCTTAAATATATATAAAGATAATATCAGTATACTTAAGAGTAAGTAACTACTCGGGTTAGTATATATAGAAACACGTAACCTTCTTATATAAAGGACTATTTAGATAGACATCGTAGTTAGCTTTACTTAGTATATACGAACGAATATATAACTCTTTTTATATCGCTTTTATAACTATAAGTTATACTAATACTAATTAGTAGACGTATAGTTAAGATAATTAGTTACTTTATATATTTCTACTATAGATATACTTATATAAAAGTAAACTCGATATTACTAGTAGACTTCTCTTCGCGGATCGTAGTTTCTTCTACTATAATCTTAACTAATATACTATAAACGTTTCTTAAGATAGAAAGCGCTAATTACTAAAACTAATCTCTTATCGACTTTCTTTTATCTACTAAGATAATTTATACTCTCTAAGACACTTATTTACTTAAAACCTAATATCTCTTTTATCTATAATCTACTAAGTAAATTATAAATACACTTTTAATAATATCTATAATATAATAGACTTACTAATACTAATTCTAGTAACTTTAGAAGCTTTAACTTCGATACTAACTTTAGTACTAAAATAAGCTCTAAAGCTAGTACTAAAGCTAAAGTTAATATAGATAGAAGAAACGATTTTTATTATAGAATAAGAAGAGAAGTATACTAAAGAATAGAATAAAGATCTTCTTCTTTAGAACGAAGTTTAAGTAGATTTTAAAGAATAGAATTAAGATAAATTTACTAAAATCTACTAATCTATAAATACTAAGTTATAATAAATACTTTATAAAAGAGGTATATAAGTTAAGATAGATAGATATAAGATACTTATATCTTAAGTACTATATAATACTACTACTAAGGTTAACTAAACTAAGTAGTTAGATAAAGAATTAAAAGCTATTATAATTAATAGAGCTAGTACTAAAGTCTTTAGATTCTATTATAAATATATAAAGGAATATACTAAAAGGTAATAAAAGTAATAGTAATAATAACTCTAATAATAATAACCTCTAGTAAAAAATATTACTTAAAATACTCGATTTAAAATAAGAGCTAGAGACGAAGCTTTATAAGCTTATATTATATAATAACTAATATCTTTAGTAACTTTAATTCTACTAACTAAAAGGAAGGATTTAAGCGATCTAGTATAACTTTTAATCTAATCTTTAGGTCTACTAAAAGACAACTATACCTTCTTTTTTATATCTTATTAACTTAGTAAGAATACTACTAGTAACGATTTTAATAACTCCTCTAAATATCTAGAATATAATTAGTAATAGAATAATTCTAGTAGAGAACTACTAGTATAAATAAATATAGTATATTTTAAACTAGACTTAACTTTATAAAATTCTTAAAAAGGTTAAGATTACTCTTATAAATTAGATACTCTTATAAAAGTATATAGAGATAAATAAAAGTATAATAGAAAATAGAATAACTTTGTAATTAAAGTTATAATATTTAAGAATATATATAAGAGAAGTAGTATTATACTAGTAAGTTACTCTCTTACTTTCTCTATAATACTAAAGAGTAATACTTCTAATTACTTTTATACTACGCTATTTAGTAAGTATAGTAATTAGTCTTTTAAAGTTTTAACTATAGCTATATAATACTATTTTAAAGAAAAGCTCTATAAAAGAAGCTAATTATTAGAATAGAATAATATTAATTTATAAGATATAATATAAGTATTAAGAGTATTAATATTAAAGTCTTTTAAGAATATACTATTAAGACTTAATTTACTAAGATTTTCTTTCTTTATAAACCTTTATATTAAAATTAGTTTTTAAATAAACTAATTTTAGTGTTAGTATATATTTAAGAGGTAAATAGCGATTTGGATTAGTGTACGTAGATATACGTGCACTCGCTTAGAGGCTACTTAAGTAGTCATCGTAGCTAGCTTTACTCAGTATATACAAACGATAATATAACTCTTTTTATATCGCTTTTATAACTATAAGTTATATTAATACTAATTAGTAGACGTATAGATTAGATACTTAGTTACTTTGTGTATTTCTACTATAAGTATACTTATATAAAAGTAAACTTAATATTACTAGTAGACTCCTCTTCTCTGATTATAACTCCTTCTACTATTTAATAACTTTTTAATAATACACTGTAAACGCTTCTTAAGATAGGAAGCGCTGATTATGAATATTGACTCCTTATTAACCTTCTATTATCCTCTAAGATAATTCATACTCTCTAAGACACTTATTCACCTAAAACCTAAATTCTCTTTCACCTACTAAGTAGAGTATAAACGGACTTTCGATAATATCTAAATTTAATTCAAGTAATAATAATATCTATAATATCTATAATATAACAGACACACTAGTACTAATTCTAACGACTTCGGAGGCTTTAACTTCGGCACTAAAATAAGCCTTAAAGCTAGTACTAAAGCTAAAGTTAATATAAACAGAAGAGATGATTTTTATAGTAGAATAAGAAGAGGAGTACGCTAAAAGAGAGAATAAAGACCTTCTTCTTTAGAACGAATTTTAAGTAGACTTTAAAAGATAGAATTAAGATAAATTCGCTAAAATCTACTAATCTACTACTACTAAGTTATAACGAATACTTTGTAGAAGAGGTATATAAGTTAAGATAGATAAACATAAGATGCTTATATCTTAAGTACTATATAATACCGCCACCGAGGTTAACTAAACTAAGTAGCTAGATAAAGACTTAAAAGATATAGTATTAGTAGGAGCTAGTACTAAAGAATTAAGATCCTGTTATAAATATATAGTAGAATATACTAAAAGATAATAAAAGCTATAGTAATAATAACCCTAATAATAATAACCTCTAGTTGAAAATATTACTTAAAACACCTAATCTAAGATAAAAGTTAGAGATAAAGCTTTATAAGCTTCTACTATATAATAATCTTCCTTTATATAATAATCTTCTACTATATAATAATAATAATAATAACTAACACCTTTAACAACTTTAATCCTACTGCTTAAAAGGAAAGACCTAAGTAATCTAGTACAACCTCTAATCTAACCTTTAGGTCTACTAAAAGATAACTAGACCTTCTTCTTTATATCCTATTAATTTAGCAAAGATACTAATAGTAACGATTTCAATAATGCTTTTAAGTATCTAGAACATAATTAGTAATAGAATGATCTTAGCAGAAGACTACTAGTATAAATAAATATAGTATATTTTAAACTAGAGTTAACTTTACAAAATTCTTAAAAGGGTTAAGACTACTCTTATGTATTAAGCACTCTTATAAAAGCATATAAGGATAATTAAAAGTATAATAGAAAAGAAGATAACTTTATAATTAAAGTTATAATATTTAAGGATATATATAAGAGAAGTAAGGTATTACTAGTAATTTACTCTCTTACCTTCCTTACTATACTAAAAGGTAATACTTTAAATTACTTTTATACTACGCTTTTTAACAAAAACATTAATTAATCTTTTAAAGTTTTATCTATATCTATATAATAATACTTTAAAGATAAACTTTATAAAAGAGGCTAATTATCTAAGTAGAATAACATTAATTTATAGAAGATAATACAAGTATTTAGAGTATTAATATTAAGCTCTTTTAAAGATATATTATTAAGACTCAATTTACTAAGATTTTCCCTCTCTATAGACTTTTATACTAATAGTTAATTTTTAAATAAGCTAATTTTAGTGTATAAAAAGGTCTTAGATTATGCTATTATAATATTAACTTTACTCTAAGACCCTTTAATTTCTAATACTATTACCTTTTTATAAAGTTTAATCTGATTCTATATAAAAGTCTACCTAGAGATAGTTATAAACGAAACTATAATAACTAAGAGGCACTTTTATAAGAGTAGATAATATAGTAGTATAAATAAATTTAGTAATATAGATTGATATAAGAAGAAGAAGATATATTATATATATAGAAAAGACGACTATTTATCTTAGGATTATAGTTAAGAAGAGTAGAACCGTTACTTTACTAAATAGACTAATAAGAATTTTAGATACTTTAAAGATAAATAAGACGGATATACTAGAAAGGTATATAATATAAATATAGTATATACTTAGAGTACCTAAGAGGAGGAGATATTAGAGACACTTTATACTATTGCTCTATTAAAAGAAGATAGTTACTTATTAGATACTAGTTTAGATAAAGAAGTTATTTATTATAACATTACTTCTGTAGGATTTATTAATAATTTAAATATTAAATAACTTACTACGAATTTAATAAGTTTAGTATAAAGATATGCTATTAATAGATATATTCTATAAAACCTAAATAACTTAAATAACACTTCTAACGTTATATACGAATTTACAAAGGAAGTATTTATAATAATAGCTAAAAGATATATAAAAGAGAACTTCTTTAGCGTGATACTCGATACTAAGGTAGCTTGAAAGTTAAGTGTAGAATATAAATAATATCTCGTATATATTAGACTTATTAAAAGCGTCTCGATTAATAAAGATATAAAGGGTTAATTTAATATCTAGTTTAGTAAGGGATATACTCTATCTTTAGAATTAATAATAATTGATATACTGATTAGAAAAGCTGAATTCTATATAGTATAATCTAATACCCCTTTTATTCTTTATATTAATAATATAAATAACCTAAATATTACTTTAAATAATCTTTAAAACGTACTTATCTAAGAAAATAAGAAAGGGACGGAAGTTAAGAGGTTCTCTATTATATAACGATTTAGATACTCTTTTCTACTCTAAGATAAAGCTATATATAACTTTATATAGGAGTACCTGACCTTTCTTATAGATATTAATATTTAAAGACTTTATAAACGATTTAGCTACCTATTAGTACTAAGATTATAACGTGTACTAGAAAGAGCTAGGTATTATATTAACTAAGACATCTTTTAACATCTTGCTAAATTCTATAAATACTATTAAAAGCATAGAAGTTCGCTAAGCTAGTTTAAGTTTACTCTTTATAATAACTTTAAATTTAATTATAGTATTTTGATTAATACTTTCTTCTTTAATAAGTAGGTAGTCTTATACTATATAGACAAAGTAATAAGGTATTAAGTAGGTGACTTTTTACTAGATATAAAAGCAACAACTATATAAGAGGTCTTCTAAAGATGTTAGATTAATATATATCTTAGACCTTTTAACTATATTATTATAGATACTAGGACAAACTTTATTAGAAAGGACTTTATATACTCTACTACTAGAATAGATACTATAGTGAAAACTATACTAGTTAAGACATATAATTTAATTAGTATAGTAGAACGATACTATAGACTAATTTGACAGGTATATAATATTATATATAAATAAGAGCCTTATCTCTTATAAAGTTTAGTACTTTAAATAGCCTTTAAAGTAATCAACGATATAGTAGGCCTAAATAGTCTAGTCTCTACTCTATTAGTATATGGGGTATATACTCGAATAACTGTAAACGACGTACTTTCGTAATCGATTTCTGCGAGGTTAGAGACCTATAAGAAGGCTACTTAAGAGGTACGAAAGTAGATTATATCCTATTAAGTTAAAGAAGCTCTTAATATATAAAATAGACCGATTAACCGAGTTAAGGACTTACTCTTAAATTTAGATGTTTTAGTATAAAGGGAGCATATAAAGTCTTAGATAGAACCCTTTATCCTTTAAGGAATCGAAAATAAGGACTATATTATAGTGCTACTAAGCAGCCTTATAAAGTTTTAATCTATAGTTATAAAGCTATACTTTATTAAAACTTTAGAAACTTCTAGAATAGTACTAGCAACTAAGGAAGTTTCTAGTATAGCACTATTAAATAATCTAATACTATAATCTTATAAAAAAGAGGGAACTTTTAAAGTATAAGGTAGGTAGGATATTAAATAATAACCCTTCCTCTAATATTAACTTTGTTATTTAGAGATTTATTAAGATACTGATATTCTAGAAACCTTACTAGAACCTCCTTAGAAGCGCGGACGTAGACAGCCTTAAAAGTATCTAAGGCCTTTAAATAGGTTTTTTAAAGTATTATTCTAATAATTAGATACTTTTATAAACGATTTCAACTATATTACTCTTAAAGATATTAGAACTTTTCTTACTAATTTAAGTAAACCTTATAATGTTAAAGTATTTATAGCTAATAATAGTATAGTATATATTAAATCGTAATAAAAGGAGATTAATAAATTAACTAATTAAAGTGTTTTTAAGATTATTACCTAGAAGGAGTTACCTCCTAATACTAGAATATTTAGATTACGCTTTATAGATAATATTAAATTCGAGGATATAGTACTTACTTTTATAAAGTTAAGATTAGTTATCTAAGTATATAATAATACTAGGAAGTTACTAGTACTTACCTAGGCGTCTACTATTTAGAGAGTAAGCCAGAGAATAATCCTTATACTTATTATAATACTTCTAAGCTTATAAGTATTTATTTAAAATATTACTTAAGTATATATATAATTATTAACTAACTTAAATTAGAAATTCTTTATACGCTCTTTTAAAGGTTATCTCTAATAGAAAGATATATTCTTTAAGGTAATTAGACTACTATATAGTATTCTAGAAGCTAGTAATCACTAGTTTATAACATACTATAAATACTACATTATAAGGCTTATAATAGAACAGTTAACTTTCAACCCCTATCTTTTATACACTAAGTTATACTAGTACGACAAGTAAGTAAAGTTAGATACCCCTTTTAATATAATAGGCCTTTAAACTAATAATACCCTTATACTTGCTAACAACGCTTTTACTAATAAAGAAGAGCTTACTATTAACAAAGCTAGATTTATGTCTAAGGAGAGAGAAGAGCTTACTATTGACTATCTAATTAAATTTAATAGAGAGCTAATTACTAAGTATTATAACAGCTTTATATCTCTTACTTAGAATTATATAAAACACTTAGATTTAGTATAAAAGGCCCTATCTAAGATATCTAATATAAAAGAGATATTACATATAATAAATACTAAAGATTAATATATTATATAACGTACTAGAGAGGTATACTTAGCCACGGTATCCTAGCCTAAGGCCGCTTTTAACTTATTATATACTACCTAAACTATCGATTCTTAAGATAATAATATTTTACTCCTTAATAAGCGAATTTAATAGTAAATTAACAATCCCTTAAGAGGACTTAAATTTATTAAATTAGATAAATCTTCCTTAAAGTTATATACTTTTACTAACGGATTATTTACTAATAATAAAGACTTGTTATTATAAATCAGTTACGTTATTACTCTTATAAATAAAGATAATAATACTAATATCTTATATTAGTCTTCTACTAAATATAAGAGAGTTACCTATAGTGTTTTAGTATTAGAATTATATGTAATAAGCTCTAGATTTAACGCTGTAGCTTTAATAAAATCGACTTTTAAAAGCATCTTAGGATTTAAGGTACTACTTATAACATATATTGATTCAAAGTCTATTTATAAATATATAGCTAAATTAGATACGACTAAGGAGAAGCAACTAATAATTAATATTATATACTTATAAGAAGTATATAAATTAAGAGAGATTAATAAGATTAAATAGATCGATAGTAAGAGTAATCTTACAGATACTATAACTAAAAAGGGTTACTATAATACTCTACAAAAGTTGATTAATACTAATAAGCTAGATATCAACCTTATAGAATAGGTAGAACGAAATAAGGGACTAAAATAGAGCCTTCTCATTAGTCGAGAACAAGGAATAGAGGGCTCTAATTAGTTAGATCAAATATATAATTTTTAATAGTTTTAAGTAACTTCTATTATTTTAAAGAAGTACCAGTGTTAGTATATATTCAAGAGGTAAATAGCGATTTGGATTAGTATACATAGATACACGTACACTCGCTTAGAGGCTACTTAAGTAGTCATCGTAGCTAGCTTTACTCGGTATACACGAACGATAATACAACTCTTTTTACATCGCTTTTATAACCATAAGTTATACCAACATTTAGTATATAAAAAGATTCTAGATTATACTATTATAATATTAACTTTACTTTAAGACTCTTTATCTTCTAATACTATTACTCTTTTATAAAGTTTAATCTAATCTTATATAAAGGTTTACCTAGAGATAGTTATAAATAAAACTATAATAACTAAAAGATACTTTTATAAAAGCAGATAATATAGTATAAATAAACTTAGTAGTATAGATTAATATAAGAAGAAGAAGACATATTATATATATAGAAAGAATAACTATTTATATTAGGATTATAGTTAAGAAGAGTAAGACTATTACTTTACTAAATAGACTAATAAGAATTCTAGATACTTTAAAGATAAGTAAGATAAGTATACTAGAAAGATATCTAATATAAACATAGCTTATACTTAGAGTACCTAAGATAAGGAGATATTAGAGATACTTTAAGTAATTAAAGAGAATAGTAACTTATTAAACTCTAGTATTAGCTCTAGCTTTACTAGTAAAGTTATTTATTATAATAAAATACTTTTATAGAATTTATTAATAATTTAAATACTCTAAATATCTTACTATAAATTTAATATATTTAGTATAAAAGTATACTATTAATAGATATATTCTATAGAATCTAAATAATACTTCTAATATTATAAACGAATTTATAAAGGAAGTATTTATAATAATAGCTAAAAAGTATATAAAAGAGAACTTCTTTACTATAATAATTAATACTAGAGTAGCTTAAAAGTTAAGTATAGAATATAACTAATATTCTATATATATTAGACTTATTAATAAGGTCTTAATTAATAAAAGTACTAATAGTTGATTTAATATCTAATTTAGTAAGAGATATAGTCTATCTTTAGGATTAATAATAATCGATATACTAATTAGAAAAGTAGAGTTTTCTATAGTAAACTCTATTATCTCTTTTATCTTTTATATTAATAATATAGATAACTTAAATATTACTTTAAATAATCTTTAAAATATAATTATCTAAGAGAATAAGAAAAGGATAGAGATTAAGAGGTTCTCTATTATATAATGATTTAGATACTCTGTTCTACTCTAGAATAAAGCTATATATAACTTTTTATAAGAGTACTTAGCCTTTCTTATAGATATTAATATTTAATAACTTTATAAGCGGCTTAGCTATCTATTAGTACTAATATTATAACGTATACTAGAAAGAGCTAGATATTATATTAACTAAGGTATTTATTAATATCTTATTAAATTCTATAAATACTATTAAAACACAGAGGTTTACTTAGCTAATTTAAGTTTACCTTTTATAATAACTTTAAATTTAATTATAGTGTTTTAATTAATACTTTCTTTCTTAATAGATAGGCGGTCTTATACTTTAGAGACAAAGTAATAAGTATATAAAAGGTCTTTTAAAGATATTAGATTAATATATATCTTAGACTCTCTAATTATATTATTATAGATACTAGAATAAACTTTATTAGAAAGGACTTTATATACTCTATTGCTTAAATAGGTACTATAGTAAAAACTATATCTATAGAGGTATATAATTTAATTAATATAGTAGAGAGATACTATAGACTAATTCGATAGATATATAATATTATATATAAGTAAGAGCCTTAGTTCTTATAAAGTTTAGCGCTCTAAATAGTATTTAAAGTAATTAATAATAAAGTAGGCCTAGATAGACTAGTCTCTATCTTATTAGTATATAGAGTATATACTTAAATAACTATAACTAATATATCTTCTTAACTAATTTCTATAAGATTAGAGACTTATAAAGAGGCTACCTAAGAGATATAAAAGTAGATTATATTCTATTAAGTTAAAGAAGCTCTTAATATATAAAATAGACTAATTAACTAAGTTAAGAACTTACTCTTAAATTTAGACGTTTTAGTATAAAGAAAGTATAAAGAGTCTTAGATAAGACCTTTTATTCTTTAAAGAATTAAAAATAAGAACTATATTATATTACTACTAAGTAGTCTTATAAAGTTTTAATCTATAGTTATAAAGCTATACTTTATTAAAACTTCTAAAACTTCTAGAATAGTATTAACGACTAAGGAAGTTTCTAGTATAGTACTATCTAAAATAATACTATAATCTTATAAAAAAGAGAGAACTTCTAAGTAATAGAGTAGATAAGAAGTAGACTAGAGTAAATAAGATATTAGATAGTATTTATTCTCTCTCTAATACTAACTTCGATAGTTATAAATCTGCTAAAATACTAATATTCTAGAATTCTTACTAGAACCTTCTTAAAAGCATAGATATAGCTAGCTTTAAAAGTATCTAAGGTCGCTAAATAGTTCTCTTAAAATATTATTCTAATAGTTAAATACTTTTATTAATAATTTTAATTATATTACTTTTAAAGATATTAAAACTTTTCTTACTAATTTAAGTAAACCTTTTAATATTAAAGTATTTATAACTAATAATAGTATAATATATATTAAATTATAATAAAAGAAGATTAATAGATTAACTAATTAAAGTGTTTTTAAGATTATTACTTAAAAGGAGTTCTCTTCTAATACTAGAATATTTAGATTATAGTTTATAGATAATATTAAATTTAAAAATATAGTACTTATTTTTATAAAGTTAAGATTAGTAATCTAAGTATATAATAATACTAGAAAGTTATTAGTACTTACCTAAGCATCTGCTATTTAAAGAGTAAGCTAGAGAATAACTCTTATACTTATTATAATACTTCTAAGTTTATAAGTATTTATTTAAAATATTATATAAGTATATATATAATTATTAACTAGCTTAAATTGAAAATTCTTTATATATTCTCTTAAAAGTTAACTTTAATAAAAGGATATATCATTTAAAGTAATTAGACTATTATATAGTATTCTAGAAGCTAGTAATTATTATTTTATAATATACTATAAATATATTATAAGACTTATAATAGAATAATTAATATTTAACCTCTATCTTTTATATACTAAGTTATACTAATATAATAAGTAAGTAAGATTAAATACCTCTTTTAGTATAATAGGCTTTTAAACTAATAATACTCTTATACTTACTAATAACGCTTTTATTAATAAAGAGAAGCTTATTATTAATAAAACCGGGTTTATATCTAAGAAGAGAGAAGAGCTTATTATTAACTATTTAATTAAATTTAATAGCGAGTTAATTACTAAGTATTATAATAGTTCTATATCTCTTACTTAGGATTGCGTAAAACACTTAGATTTAGTATAAAAGGCCTTAACTAAGATATCTAATATAAAAGAGATATTATATATAGTAGATACTAAAGATTAATATATTATATAATATACTAGAGAAGTAGACTTAGTTATAGTATCTTAATCTAAAGCTGCTTTCGCTTTATTATATACTACTTAAACTATTAATTCTTAAGATAACTATCGGTATAACTTAAGAGTAAGTAACTACTCGAGATAGTATACGTAGAAACACGTGAACCTCTTACTCAAAAGCTATTTAAGTAGGCATCGTAGATAGCTTTACTTAGTATATATAAGCGATAATATAACTCTTTTTATATTACTTTTATAACTATAAGTTATACTAATACTAATTAGTAGATATATAGATTAGATACTTAGTTACTTTATATATTTCTACTACGAGTATATATATATAAAAGTAAACTCGATATCACTAGTAGACTCCTCTTCTCTAATTATAGTTCCTTCTACTATAATTTTCAATAATATACTATAAACGCTTTTTAATATAAGAAGCGTCGATTACGAATACTAATCTTCTTTTATCTACTAAGATAATTTATACTCTTTAAGATGCTTATTTATCTAAATATCTCTTTTACCTACTTAGTAAAGTATAAATAGACTTTTAATAATATTTATATTATCTACTAATTTAAGTAATAATAATATCTATAATATAATAGATATACTAACACTGATTCCGACAACTTCTAAAGCTTTAACTTTAGTACTAAAATAAGCTCTAAAGGTAGTATTAAAGCTAAAGTTAATATAGATAGAAGAGATAATTTTTACTACTAAATAAGAAAAGAAGTATACTAAAGAAGAGAACGAAGACCTTCTTCTTTAGAATGAATTTTAAGTAGACTTTAAAAGATAAGATTAAGATAAATTCGTTAAAATCTACTAATCTACTACTACTAAGTTATAATAAACACTTTATAGAAGAGGTATATAGGTTAAGATAGATAGATATAAGATATCTATATCTTAGATACTATATAATACTATTACTAAGGTTAACTAAACTAAATAGTTAGATAAAGAATTAAAAGCTATAGTAGCTAGGAAAGCTAGTACTAAGATCTTTATATCCTATTATAAATATATAGAGAAATATACTAAAATATAATAAAAGTAGTAGTAATAATAATCTTAATAATAATAACCTTTAGCTAAAAATATTACTTAAAACATCTAATCTAAGATAAAGGCTAGAGACGAAGCTTTCTAAGTATCTACTATATAATAATAATAATAATAATAACTAATATCTTTGTTAACTTTAATTCTACTAACTAAAAGAAGAGATTGAAATAATCTTCTATAATCTCTAATCTAATCTCTAGGTCTACTAAAAGATAACTATACCTCTTTTTTTATATTATACTAATTTAATAATAATACTAATACTAATAACTTCGATAACTTTGCTAAGTCTTTAGATTACGATTAGTAATAGAATAATCCTAGTAGAAGACTACTAGTATAAATAAATATAGTATATTTTAAACTAGAGTTAAATTTACGAAATTCTTAAAAGAGTTAAGACTACTTATATATATTAGGTACACTTATAAAAACATATAAGAACGACTAAAAGTATAGTAGAAAGAAGAATAACTTTATAATTAAAGTTATAATATTTAAGAATATATATAAAAAAAGTAGAGTATTACTTATAATTTACTCTCTTACCTTTCTTACTATACTAAAAGGTAATACTTCAAATTACTTTTATACTATGCTTTTTAATAAGTATAATAATTAATCTTTTAAAGTTTTATTTATATCTATATAACGATATTTTAAAGATAAGCTTTATAAAAGAGACTAATTATCTAAGTAGAATAATATTAATTTATAAGAGATAATATAAGTATCTAGAGCATCTATATTAAAGTCTTTTAAAGATATATTATTAAAACTTAATTTACTAAGATTTTCTCTCTCTATAGACTTTCGTACTAATATTCAATTTTTAAATAAGCTAATTTTAGTATATAAAAAGGTTCTAGATTATACTATTATAATATTAATCTTACTTTAAGACTCTTTAATTTCAAATACTATTACTCTTTTATAAAGTTTAATCTAATTTTATATAAAAGTCTACTTAAAGATAGTTATAAATAAGACTATAATAACTAAAAGATACTTTTATAAGAGTAGATAATATAGTATAAATAAATTTAGTAATATAGATTAATATAAGAAGAAGAGGACATATTATATATATAGAAAGGACGACTATTTATCTTAGGATTATAGTTAAGAAGAGTAGGACTATTACTTTACTAAATAGACTAATAAGAATTCTAGACACTTTAAAAGTAAGTAAGATAGATATACTAGAAAAGTATATAATATAAATATAGTATATACTTAGAGTATCTAAGAGGAGGAGATATTAGAGACACTTTATACTATTCCTCTATTAAAAGAAGATAGTTACTTATTAAATACTAGCTTAGATAATAAAGTTATTTATTATAACATTACTTTTATAGGATTTATTAACGATTTAAATACTAAATACCTTACTATAAATTTAATAAGTTTAGTATAAATATACGCTATTAATAGATATATCTTATAAAACCTAAATAATACTTCTAATATTATATACGAATTTATAAAAGAGATGTTTATAATAATAGCAAAAAGATATATAAAAGAGAACTTCTTTAGTATAATAATTAATACTAGAATAGCTTAAAAGTTAAGTATAGAATATAACTAATATCTTATATATATTAGACTTATTAAAAGCGTTCTAATTAATAAGAGTATAAAAGGTTAATTTAATATCTAGTTTAGTAAGAGATATACTCTATTTTTAGGATTAATAATAATCGATATACTAATTAGAAGAGTAGAATTTTATATAGTATAATCCGATACCTCTTTTATTCTTTATATTAATAATATAGATAATCTAAATATTACTTTAAATAATCTTTAAAATATACTTATCTAAGAGAATAAGAAAGAAACAGAGATTAAAAGGTTCTCTATTATATAACGATTTAGATACCCTTTTCTACTCTAGAATAAAGCTATATATATAACTTTATATAAGAGTATCTAACCTTTCTTATAAATATTAATATTTAATAACTTTATAAGCGATTTAACTACTTATTAATACTAAGATTATAACGTATACTAAAAAGAGCTAGGTATTATATTAACTAAGGTATCTTTTAACATTTTACTAAATTCTATAAATACTATTAAAAATATAGAAGTTTACCTTGCTAATTTAAGTTTACCTTTTATAATAACCTTAAGTTTACCTTTTATAATAACCTTAAATTTAATTATAGTATTTTAATTAATACTTTCTTCTTTAATAAGTAGACGGTCTTATACTAGATAGATAAAGTAATAAGGTATTAGATAAGTAACTCTTTACTAGATATAAAAGTAATAAGTATATAAGAGGTCTTCTAAAGATATTAGATTAATATATATCTAAGATCTTTTAATTATATTATTATAAATACTAGAACAAACTTTACTAGAAAGGACTTTATATACTCTACTACTAGGATAGGTATTATAGTAAAAACTATACTAGTTAAGATATATAATTTAATTAGTATAATAGAACGATATTATAGACTAATTTAATAAGTATATAAAATTATATATAAATAAGAGCTCTATCTCTTATAAAGTTTAGTACTTTAAATAGCCTTTAAAGTAATCAACGATATAGTAGGCCTAAATAGACTAGTTCTTACTCTATTAGTATATAAAGTATATACTTAAATAACTATAACTAATATATCTTTATAACCGATTTCTATAAGGTCTAAGACCTATAAATAACTACTTAAGTAGTATAAAAGTAGATTATATTCTATTAAGTTAAAGAAGCTCTTAATATATAAAATAAACCGATTAACTAAGTTAAGAACTTACTTTTAAATTTAGACGTTTTAATTTAGAGAGAGTATATAAAGTCTTAGATAAGACCTTTTATCCTTTAAGGAATTAAGAATAAGGACTATATTATAGTACTACTAAGTAGTCTTATAAAGTTTTAATCTATAGTTATAAAGCTATACTTTATTAAAACTTCTAAAACTTCTAGAATAGTACTAGTAACTAAGGAAGTTTCTAGTATAGTACTATCTAAAATAATACTATAACTCTATAAAAAAGAGAGAACTTTTAAGTAATAGAGTAGGTAGGTAGTAGAGTAATATTTACCTTCTCTCTAATATCGACTTCGTTAGTTATAAATCTATTAAAACACTGATATTTTAAAATCCTTACTAGAACTACTCTAGAAGCGCGGACGTAGATAGCTCTAAAAGTATTTAAAGCCTTTAAGTAATATTAAAGTATTATTCTAATAGTTAGATACTTTTATTAATAATATTAACTATATTACTTTTAAGAATATTAAAACTTTTCTTACTAATTTAATTAAACCTTATAATATTAAAGTCTTTATAGCTAATAATAGTATAATATATATTAAATTATAATAAAAGGAGATTAATAGATTAACTAATTAAGGTGTTTTTAAGATTATTACCTAGAAGAAGTTACCTTCTAATATTAGAATATTTAGATTATACTTTATAGATAATATTAAATTTAAGAGTATAGTACTTACTTTTATAAAGTTAAGATTAGTTATCTAAGTATATAATAATACTAGAAAGTTACTAGTACTTACCTAGGCGCCTACTATTTAAAGAGTAAGCTAGAGAATAATCCTTATACTTATTATAATACTTCTAAGCTTATAAGTATTTATTTAAGGTATTATATAAGTATATATATAATTATTAACTAACTTAAATTAAAAATTCTTTATATACTCTTCTAAAGATTATCTCTAATAAGAAGATATATTCTTTAAAGTGATTAAGCTATTGTATAGTATTTTAGAAGCTAGTAATTATTAGTTTATAACGTACTATAAATATTATATTATAAGGCTTATAATAGAATAGTTAATATTTAATCTCTATCTTTTATATACTAAGTTACACTAATATAATAAGTAAGTAAAGTTAAATACCTCTTTTAATATAGTAGATTTTTAAACTAATAATACTCTTATACTAATTAATAACGCCTTTACTAATAAAGAGAAGGCTACTATTAATAAGACTAGTTTTATATCTAAGAAAAGAGAAGAGCTTACTATTAACTATCTAATTAAATTTAATAGAAGGTTAATTACTAAGTATTACGATAGCTCTATATCTCTTACTTAGGATTATATAAACTACTTAAATTTAATATAAAAGACTTTAACTAAGATATCTAATATAAAAGAGATATTATATATAGTAGATACTAAAGATTAATATATTATATAACGTACTAGAGAGGTATACTTAGCTATATTATCTTAATCTAAGACTGCTTTTAACTTATTATATATAACTTAAACTATTAATTCTAGAGACGGATTAATAGTTTTTAAGTAGAGGACCGTGGTCTGAAACCTGGCGTTGCCAAGCCCGCTAGGCCTAATTAGTAAATCACGTGCCTACTCTACTAAAAAAAAGTATAGATATAAGTAGTCTTAAATTAATAATATAATTTTTAAAGTATCTAAGTATTCTTTTAACTATAACTATCTCTTCAGTTATCCTTATACCTCACGTATAGACGCGTTTAGTAGTCCGGTTTAAAACTACTCTTATTTAAGGTAGTTTTAGACTAAAATCTAGGTAGCTTCGAACTACGATACTACTAAGCTAGTTTAGAAGTACTAAGATATTAAAATCTGAATTAAAGCTCTTTTCATCTCTTTCTAATATAGCTAATTACTACTATAAATAGGTATATTATACTACTTATACTAGCTCTTGCTTTGACGTATATAAGGTAGGCGCGCCGCGTACTTAAGAGGTCTTCTCTTTAAGAGGACTTTTTTAGTAGCTTTTAAGGCTCTTTTAGTAGACTTTTTCGTCCTAGCTTATTAGCATTAGCCTTGCGCTATCCTAGAGGAGGTATATTAATTAAAAAGAAGAATAAAAGAGTATAAAAGTAGCGGTAGAAGTGGTAGAAGTAGTAGAAGTAGGTATTATAGGCTAACTTACGCTAAAATGATTATTTTTTTAGTAGAGCTTTTTAAATATAAGATTATAAGTAAAGCATTGTTGAATTTTAGTATCGTTATATACTTTAGTAGAGTTTAAAGAATAAGATAATGATTTAAATATTTAGTCGCGTTAGAGCTAGAAATATAAGATTAGAACCGTGTTCTACTAAATCACGTAGAGTATAAGAATAACTAAAGAGATAGTTATAAACTATCTATTTCTTATCTCTAAAAAGCTTTAAACTACTTAATCTATCTTTTATATTTATCTTTATAAATATTAAAGTTATATAAGACTAGAAATAAGCTAAACTATACTCTTAGCGTTTCTAATAAGTTTATCTTTTATTCTATACTAATTAATTCTCTCTACTACTCTTCTAAAAGCTTTAAAATACTTTAATAATATATACTAATTACTTTTTAATATATAAAATTTAATTATAAGTCTAATATATTTATTAGAATAGAAAGTACTTTATAAATAACTACTCTACTACTAATAATCTAGATTCTACTAAGTACTTTTAGTATATACTCTAGATAGTCTTATAAGCTTAATATATATAGA
>LLCB01000202.1:0-109410 GCA_001414345.1 Hymenoscyphus infarciens | reverse complement strand
GAGAGAGGGAGAGAGGGAGAGAGAGAGAGAGGGGGGGGGGGGGGAGGGGACGAGCAAACATTTCGGTAGAAAGTTTTTCCTAGCATGGGTAAGGGGAGTTTAGCAAAAGTAGCAAACAATCCCCTCCCTCTCTCTCTCTCTCTCCCTCTCTCTCCCTCTCCCTCTCCCTCTCTCTCCCAGTGTTTTGGCTTTCCCCGCCTTAGTCAGCCTAGCACTCTAGAGAGGATAGGCTACCCCTCTCTATTAGGAAAGGAGAGGATAGGCTAATTTTACTTATAGGCTAGGCTAAATTAGGTAAGAGAGATACTAAATTTAGATAAGAGAGGCAAGGAAGACTAAAAGAGAGGGCTAGGTAAGGAGAGGTACTAGAGAGAATAGGATAAAATAGGAAGTATAAGTAAAAAATATTAAAATAAGTAAAAAGTAATAAAAAGTACTAATATTATAAACTAATTTAAAAAGTATTAAAAATAATAATATTATTAAAGCTACTAAAAGACGAGATATTATACCTAAATTATAGTATTATCCTAGTAGATTAGTAATAACCTAATTCTCTTTATCCTACTACTTACCTTCTAAGTCCTTTTCTCTCTACTTCTCTTATAACTTTTAGTCTATAATAATCTACGCTTAGAGGTACTAAGTTATCTCTATTATATTAGGTTAAAAGCAATTCCTTTACCTTATAATAAGTAGTTTAGCTTATAAGAATACTCTCTTATAATTACTACTTATTATAGAAATTAAGGCTATATCTAATCCTAATCGAGTAAGGCGATATATAGCTTTTAACTTAAGTATATAATACTAGTATTAAGGTAAACTTTTATATATATTAAGGTAGAAAGGCTTTTAATAGAACTATATATTAAGAGGATTATCCTCTATAGAGTTATATATTATAACTATATCTGTATCTCTCTTAAAGTTATCTAGTAACTAAGCTCTTTTACCTCTAATATTATTATCTTAAGATATCGCGAGATCCTTATATTCTATCTAAACCTCTCTAATATATCTATTAGCTTATAATACCTATAAATCTAGATAGTTTATATCTTTCTACTAACTTATATCCCTCTACTTATACTAAAACTACTTAAACTTTATCTTAGAAGTAATTATAATTAAGGTATAATATACTAGAGTATTCTTAGTTTTAAAGAAGTATTTATTAATCTTTATCTAGTAATTATTAGAGTACTAGTAGATATAATCTTTATTATCTCGTATCTTAAATTCGTCTTATATATTATATATATACTCTACTAATCTATTTAAGGTAATAAGATAATTAGAAGCTATGCCTCGATTAGTAGACTATTTAGTACTCTACGTATATATTATATAGTTGTAAAAAGGCTTTAGAATTCGTATAACTTCTTTAAGAGCATCTTAATTACTAAGAGTAAGGATATTATAAGATAATTAAGCGTTATAATCGTCTTATTATTATTTAGCTTAGACGGCTTTTATCTTACGATTACTTTTATAGATAGTACTAGAGTTATATAAGTAAAATAAGTCGATTTAGCTCTATACTTATAAGGTACGTTAGATTATAGAATAGAGGGAATTCTACTAAGTAGTATTATCTCTTACTAATTATAAGTAATTATAAGACTTCTTAAAAGCTATAGAATCGTTCTCTATAGCTTAGAATTATTAGTATTATTAAGGTAATCTTATAATATAATAGATAATATTATAGAGCTTACTAATAAGGCCACGCTTTTGCTAGGTATTTAGCTTCTTAATTAAATCGGAATTTAATCTAATACTATTACTTTCTATCTTAAAGGTATTAAATTTAGCTCTATAAAGGAAGGCTTTTACTCTAAGATTTATAATATATCTAAGGTATTATAAACGTCGTGCTTTTCGTTGTTTAAGAGTAAGGTAAGGTAAGAACCTCTTAGTAATAATATCTAAATAGGTATCGTTATTTAGTACATTATCAGTTATAAACTAGCCTACTTTATACTCTATATTATACTCTTTAATAACCTATATAACCAACTCTGCTTAATTCTCTCCTATATAAGCGCCTTTAAGTTATTAGATTATAATAAGGGTCTAAAAGTAATACTTAAAGTTAGCTAGAAAGTACTAACTTTTAAAGCTTAGGAGTCTATGAAACTAGGACTTTCTAGTTAAGCTTAGAGTTTATTTTCTTAATAACTACTATACTTATTTATAATATTTTTATATTATTAAATAGCCCTAGTTTAGGGCTATTTAGAAGTGTAAAAACATTATAAAGAAGCGTAGTAGTTATTAAGAAAATAAACTATTAGTTCTAAACTAGTTTATAATATTTTAAGAATATTAAGACCTATTATCTAGCTAGGATTAGGGCTTATATACGCTCTAATATCTTAGACTTAAGCTATACTATATAATTAAAATTAAATCAATAATACTATTAAAGTAATAACTTTTTAGATATTTAAGTAACGTATTATAAGAGCTACTTAAATATCTAAAAAAGAATTGAATTAGTATAGTAGATAATAAGAAAACAATGTCGACAAAAGGAGTAGGCTTATATATATAGGGCTAGGAATAATACTACTTATTAACTAGTTTCTTCTATTCTTATTAATATAGTATATTACTACTCTTATTAGTATAAGATAATTAGGTAACGTCTAGAGATTAAAAGAGAAGTATATCTTACTAATCGCTTAATATAGGTCCTCTTTTATATACTACTTCTAATACTTAAATATATTAATAATCTACTCTTATATTATACTAGAAAAGCTAAGGAGTAACTTATAAATAGAAGGGTATATAGTCTAGAGAAGCTCTATAAATATACTACTAATAATAATAGATATTAATAATTAGTATACTATAATCTAAGTAATTAGTATATTTTTAAAAGGTTTGAATTTAATAGCTAAGACGAGATTTACTACTCCCTTCTTCTCTTTATAAGTTATTATATTTATAATATTATTAATAGCCTTCTCTTTTATTAAATACTCTTATAAAGTCTTTTTACTACTCTTTATAATACTATACTTAATTCGAAGATATATTACTTTATTCTCTAAATTTACTATAAGGTGCTAAACCTTAAAGTACTAAATACACTTCTAGAAGCGTCTATTATACTAGTATTAGCTTTTAGAGTTAGAATCTTAAAGTTATTAGTATATTGATTATAAATACTCTCTCTTAAAGGTTTAAACTAACCTTTACTTATATAGATTAATTCTAAAGTATATTTCTAGTACTATATACTCTTCTTTGACTTTTTAAGTCTATATAGATTATACTTAATATAGTAGAAGTAACCTCTCTTCTCTTAGTACTCTTTAGAGATTCGAGCTAATATAAGCTTAAATATAGTATTATCTACTATTACTTTAAGTATATATATTAATAGTACTTCCTACTTAGAGAGTATAAGTATTTTACTAGATATTACTATTATAAGGTTAGATTTGCTATTATTAATAATAATTGCCTTAAATAATTAAGAAAGAGAAGGAGTAGATTAAGAAGGGGTAGATTAAGAAGAGGTAGATTAAGAAGAGGTAGACTAAGAGAGGGTAGGTGTTTAAGTACTAGCTAGGCTAAGACTTTTATAGAAAAAAGAGTGGTTTATATTAGTAATAATTAGGATAATAAATAATAAGAGGAGTAATATATAATATATATATCTTATGTTATTATATAGTGTAGGTATTAGAGGGTATAATTAATATTATTAATATATTATTTAGAAACTAGTTAAGACTTAAATATAAATAAGAGTAAATAGTACTAAATTAAGTGCTTTACTAAGTACTTGATTTACTATAGTAAAACCCTTATTTTTAGGTACTAATTAGAGACTAATATTATATGCTTTTCTTAGGTAGTACTACTCCTACTAAATCTACTAATAACACTATAAATAATATATTTAAGGCTAGTATATACCCTACCTAGCCTCCTTTATAAGCTAGGAAAGGCTACCCTAGTACCTTAGATAGGAAAAGATAGGCGGAACAAATTTTAGAATAAGATTAGAGTAGCTAGGAGAAGTAATATATTAGGATAGGATTAGATAGGATAGCCTTAAAATAGAGGTAGGAAGGAGAAGGATTGTTAAAGAAGGATAGGATAACAGATTAGGCAGGGAAACTCAAAACACTGCTCTCTCTCTCTCCCTCTCTCTCTCTCTCCCCCTCTCTCTCTCTCTCTCTCTCTCTCCCTCTCTCCCTCTCTTCCTTATTTATCTAGAAATAATAGGAAGAATACGACATAATAGTAAGAAGACGATAGCGAGAGGGCGATAGTAAGGGGGCAATGTTACTACTATACACGTGATATACTATAGTTAAGACTATCTAATCTAAATATAGAGAGGGGGAATTTAAATTAGAAATTATTCTCTTTTATACTTATAGAAAGTAATATTTTACGATTTACGATTTCCTATTTGCGATTTAGTCAATCCGACTTTTTGGTGCATTCAGGATGCCGTATATGCTGACTTTCGGTGGCTGAAAACAAGATTCAGCTTACCCGGTTGAGCCGAAATGAAATCCTTCGTTTCCTTCCAGACTCTTGTTCCGTCCTCTCCCGGAGCGAAAGCAATGTCATATTTTGAAACCAGCAGGGCTGCATACGTATGATTCTTCATTGCCCAATCCTTCGCAACACATTCATAACGCCCTATTGACGAGGCTATTACTCTGTATTTCAAGAGTTGCTAACCAATCGGAAATGGAATACTACCCTGTGAGAATGGAGAACAAGCTCGCTTATTTTTCACCATCCATGGCTTAATGGACCAGCGCTCTAGGATGAAATCGCGAGGTCTCTCGAAGGAACTTTCTAGTATAATAAAGTTTTAGCCATTTTTCCAATTCATTTAATTGCGAAAATTAAGCTTGCAAGACACATATACTTCTCAATACATACATCGTGCAGCGAGGCGCAACAATAGTAGTGTTGGTAAGAATATATGTCCCCTCAATCGTCACTCCTGTGCTTACCGAAAGCTTAGAGAAAGAGGTTGGGACGGGTGGGAATGGTCGCAAGGTCTTGATAATAAAGCTGGAAAGAATGGGCAGCTGCTGTAAAGTTGCGATGTTTGAGATCGATGATATAGTGTTGAGCTCGGCTCTGATTTGCTGCTGGTATTCTGGTAGAATACCGACGTGATAAAATATATAAATCAAGGCTGTGGCAGTGGTATCACTTTCAATAAAATTGAATGAATTAGTGGTTCCGTAATTGAAATTAAAGTCTCACCTGCCGGCATGTATCAAAGCCGTAGCGTCGCTTTCAAGCTCTTCACTGTCTTGTTCGAGGGTCTCGTTTTCTATGGAGTTTTCAATCAAATAGGAAGAAATCTTGGTTACATATCAGTGTGAAAGGAACTCTCAAACTAGATTTGGCATTACTGACTCCGAGATCTTCCAGCCCTTTATGATGCATTTTACAAGCATTGTGCTGAGGGCACAATGCACAATACTTTTGTCTATGTCAACCAGAAATTACGAGCGGAAATATTTCATCGATGCCGTGAGACGCACTAGCGCTTCAAGGTAGCGTGGGCTCGCATGCCCAAAACCAATGTGTGCTCAACTTCATGCGCAAATTTGGTGGCACACTCCATATGACGACGCGAAGGTAGCGTTTTGTCGAAGACGGCCTCATTGTCGGAAAGCCCGAGACTGAAGATGTTGTGAACAAGACGCGCCAAAGTTTCAAGCTTTGGAATCGCGTCGAGACCAAAATAAGCGAGTGAAAAGGGGAAGGGGACCCTAACCAACGTCGGAGCTCGTATTATTCCAATATATATACACAGAGAACCAAGCCAAAATGCTAGAATGCGGTGATATTGAACAATGCAGACGATGCCGCTACCGTCTGTCATACGGTGCGGAGGCTTTTGGCAAGTTTGGTGGCGTCGAACTTTGTGACTCTTTCAAATATATGTGGAGGGTTTATCTTGAGGATCTCACAGCTCGAGAAGAAAAGACATTTCCGGTTCTCCTGACAGTCAAGCCACGTCAGCCACCAGAAACAGCATCCATAGCTTAAGTCTGAGAGGGACTATATACCTAGAACCTTCTTTGGAACATGGAGCTTCAAGGTTCAGAAAATAAACAGTACCAAAGAGGAAAACTCGATGTGTATTGCCCCAGAAATTAGTCATATTCAAATATACAGTTGCCTAGTCAATCTTGCAATATGGCAAAAAAAGAATCTGGTGTCACAATGAATTTACAGTCAGCTATGGCTATCAACCTCCGAGCAAAAATCACACTATTGACAATAAACATGATTTGGTCTTCGTGCTCAAATCTAAAAGCATTATTATGCCTTGATTCTTGCCAAAGCCATATTTACCTTGACAATGTCCCAATCATACTCATCCCACTTCTCCTCTTCACCCTCCGGAATTTCATGTTCTGGGCCGGGTCTTCGCTAGAATACTATTAGAGGATAGTTTTACCTAATTTGGAGAGTTACATACGTCGCCAGAGACACAATAAACTTGACGATTTTCCGGCATCTTCGTCGCGACCCGAAAAGAGGGATCCGTACACCCGAGAAAGTTGATTGTATGAACCCAAGTAGAACCTTTGTCGTACAAGTACTGGATGACTACACTCCTTGGTATTCCTCGTCGTCATTATCATAAACGTCGGCGAGAGTATATCTCAAACCGCTCTGAATGGGTCGGCCTCGCTCCTCGAATCGCTCATCTTCTTCTCGGCCAGGGTAATCTTCTTAACCTCTTCGCGTGCAAGAGAAATACAGTCAAGCTAGAGCAAGTCTTTGCCACGGTTGTTTCGGTGATGAGCAGTCTTCAATTGTGATCTTGAAAGTTGCAAGCCAAGTCTTGGTTGAAGTCTGCTGGAGGGAGACGTGGGGTGTGAGCCATACCCGTACCACATACATCCTTATCAGCTTTCCTCGTATTTATTAGTGTATATGTCCATTACTTAAGTTTGCAGCGTCCCCTCAGAAAACGAAAAGACAGAGACTTGATTTGCAAATGTTTTGTGATGCGAAAAAAGTTTCGGCTGTTAGTTCGCAAACAAATGACAAGCGCAAGGGCGTTGTCATTTGACCCCCCTAGACCCCACACTTAAGAGACCTCACACCTCCCCATCTTTCCATACCTCAACAATGTCAACAACCACAACACTCTTCCGCTCCCGATTACTTCCGCGAAATCTCAATTGTCGCCCATTAATCTCCCAATCACGATTCCAAAACATCAGAAGGACAATGGCATCTTCAACCCCCGCTGCCAAGTTCGAGTGGCTGGTTGTACTTCCCGACCATGAGGGCTCATTGGCGAAGAGAATGGAAGTCAGACCGTTTGTTACTCCTTCTAACATGATAGAATATTCGACTGAGAATGATTTAGAAAGCACTTTGAAGGATTGAAAGCCGGGTTCGAGTCTGGTTTCTGGAAGATGGGTGGTGAGTGCTCGAATCTGATACCGCCGTAATGAGATCCATACTAAGATGATCTTTGTCAAGGTGCATATCTTGAAGATGTTCCGAAAGAAGGAGAGGCTTTAAAGATGCAGGGAAGTGCTATGATTGCACTTGCGAGTTCCAAGGAAGAGGTCATTGAGCACTTGAAGAATGATATTTACACCAAGAGCGGCGTATGGAACTTTGATAAGGTATGCTTCCCATTCTCAATTTATTATAAATGTGTTTTCGAGAGCGACACTTACTTATTGAATTGAATAGATTCAGATCTATCCCTTCAAGTGTGCTTTCCGTCACCCAGTTGAATTGCCATGACACTATCGGGGATACATATGTTTACAATAGGCAAGGGGAGAGTTTTTAGCAATTCAATGCAAAACTCAATCTACAACAAAACTTTTTCTGAAGATTGTATAGCACTGGTAATTAGATGATACTAACCATCGACTTGTAAATTAATGGTGTTTTGCTTCCGCAATTTTCGTTTTGGTGCAGCTGGCGTGGGAGTAGTGATGGCGGGGAAGGTTGTGTTAAATTCGCACCCTAGCTGCCATGCTCTACAGCAGCGCAGCGCATGCTACTTGTAGAGCCTCAAACTCACCTACGTAACTGTCTTACCACCTTACCTACAAACCTCGACAACACACGCACTCATCACCTACATCTACGGTCGCATACAATCATGGCTGAACCAGAAGTTGCCACCAAGGCGCCAGAGAGCGATGCGACCGAGACGGCGCCAGCTAGTTTAGTCGCTGGAGATACCCCCGCGCAGACTGGTGCAAGCCTAGGAGTGAGTTGATGATTCAAATATCGCTGGCATAATGCTAACATACCCAAGGAACATTGTGTTACGGATCGGCCGACTCGTGAGTAGATACTCAAAAGACTGCCAGCCAGTCTAGCCTTACAAAGGAAGACAGCGTGTGCTGACTTGGATCAGCTTCTGGACAAGGTCCTTCTGGTGAGATATCTCAGCTGGGAGGAGTGGACGTTTATATCTCGAAACCCGCCGACTATCCTCATGCTCCATCGAAACTTCTACTATTCCTTACCGGTGCGACCGGTCTACATTCCACAAACAACCAAATACAAGCCGACATATTTGCGAGGGAAGGTTTCCTAGTCGTTCTGCCAGATATGTTTGGCAATGACCCTTTACCCGGTTCAGCAACATATTCCGAAGAGAAAGACCCATCGATGATTGAACAAATCAAACTACGAGCAGCAGAAACGGCGAAGAGCTTCTTGATTGATATGTGGTTGGCACGACAAACACCAGAGAAGGTGCTACCAGCGATCCACAAAGTTATCGAGGCGGCCAAGGATGAGTTTGCGGACGCCGTTGCAAATGGTGGGGGCATATATTGTGCTGGTTACTGTTTTGGCGGAAGGATGGCGCTACTCTTGGGTGGCGAGAAGCCCGACAAACCCGATACAGCTATCGCGTCTGCGATTGCAGGAGCATGGGGAGGACAACAACCGGCCAATGATGAGGAGGCTGCAGTTGTCAAAAGCCATGGGCCTTTTATCAAAGCCGGAGTTATTGCCCATGCGACTCTAGTGACAAGAGAGGATTTTGAAGGAACGAAGGTTCCGATCGCTTTCGTTTGCGTCGAGAACGACCAATTATTTGCCGATGACGTTCGCGAGCATGGAGAGAAACTCTTGAAGGAGAACAATGTGGAATGCGAGTTCAAGACATATTCCGGTGTACCGCATGGATTCGGAATAGTAGGTGAGTATGAGGATGCTAAGATCAAGGCTGCTCAAGCAGAAGCTTTTGAACAAATGTTGGCGTGGCTCAAGGCTCATTAAATGGTTGCTTATTGATATCTGGCGTTGGGGTTGGTTTTTCGGAGCTGGCTGGCAGATAAATGAGAGCAGTTTTTCTCCTGCGGAAATCCTCGAGTCCCTCGAGTTGCATCCAAACGAGTGATCAAGCCAACAAGGTGAAATCCCAGGTTGGAGTTGTAAAGGCCAACATTGCCTGCCAATTTTTCTATTTCTGTGCTGTCCACTTGTCTAGGACGGATGTGAATTCTTAGGATGAATACTTTATGATCATCATCCGGAAGTTTCAATCAGATGCATGAAGACAATTCGAGACTCCAAAGTCAACAATGAGATGGGAAAACATCCGGAAAACATTTGAAAGAGGCAAATGGAATATTGACAAAATGACCTCGCTTACAGTTTATTGCACTCATTTCAAGGGGATTGGAACTCTCCTATCCACAGGTTCTTTAGCTGGCATCATCCTTCAAAAACAAAACTTTGAAGTCAAAAATAAATACAGTTCGATTATTAATAGAGTCTGGGGTTAGTGAGCGAGGCACACGAAACCAAGTGGCGCTCTTGGCTCTCTTCTCCATCAACAACACCCAAGTCCTGTTGCAGATCTCAAAAAAGGCCGTTTCTTGTCCGACAAAATGTGGACTTCACCATTCATCTCGACGTCCATGTGGACGAGTGCCACAAATAATCCCCTCCTCTGCAGTGCTGCACCTCGCTGCCCGCACGGAGCTCACGATACCAAACCTCACCCCTGTCATATATAAAACACCCCGAGCCTCAAAAGACCACACAGACTTCTTGGACCCTCGTTCTCAGCCTGGTAAACTGGCACAAATGGGGAAGACTTGTTATCTGATCGACCGCTATCATGCTGTCAAGCCTTCCAAACACATGGACCATTTTGGCGATGCTAAACGGGGCCCTCCTCCTGTTTCGAGGGAAGTCATAAGCGGGACGGTTTCTCTTCTTCTATCTTAGACCCTCTATCTCACTTTTTGATTGACAAACTAGCTTTGTTGATTTTTCTTTTCTTTTTGTTTCCTTCCTCTGTTCTTGTGATATCTCCTGGCGAGACCCTTTTTTGAAAATGCAGCATATTTATTTAATAATGGTGGTCGCGATGACTGTGTCGTCGAGTCCACTGGTTTTACGTTCGTGTAAGTTCTGGTATTTCCTTTTTGCTTTTTGATTTGCGATGACGTGGATATCCGTCACAAGATGGGGGATGATTCAATTGTTCAAAGTCGAGCGTGCGCGTTCAATTGGGATTCAATGTTTGATGTTCAAATTGAGCGTGGCTATTCTAAAGGCGACATAACTTGTTTACGGATAGTGGTTCAAGTCCCCGCCATGGACCAATTGCCATGGGAAATCTGGAGTCTATTGATCAATTGTTCCTCGCGATCATCCCATCATCTTTTCGCAATCATAACAACCATTCAGCATGCTCTCTCGTCCAAAACTAACAACTGCAACAGCACCAGATAGCCCAGCCTCATCCATCCACCCCTCCATCGACCCCCTCACCTCCTCGCCCGACTCGACCGGCTCCCTAAACCAATGTCACTTCACAGCTCCCCACGCCCGACCAATCTCCCTCTCCGCACCATCACCCTTCACAGACCCAAATCTTCCTCAAGCACCCCTCAAAGACATCCCTCCACCACCCACCAATCCTTCATCGGGAATCCCAGCTGCAGCCTGGCCACATATCTCCACCCTCCTCACAAACTTCATTACCGAGAAACAAAACAATATCCGAACTCTAGACCTGGGAAGAGCCTTAAATGATGCTACGCTTGAGGGTATTATGATGGGATTAGTGTATTCCTCTACGCCTGCTCGTTCGACAGCGACAAGATCTCTGATTAGAGATGCGAGGGTTAAGGTTAAGGCTAGGGAGAAGGTGGGGGCTGGAGTTGTGAATGGAGAGGCGAAAGTTGAGACGGAAATCAAGGAGAAGGTTGTCGATAAGGAGATGATGGCTTGTGTAGAGAGTGCTGTGAAGGAGGTTGAGAGGACTAAGCAGATGGAGGGGGCTTTAGAGATTTCGCCTGATGGGGAAGGAAATGGTGGTGGGAGAGCGAGTTTCTTGGTTTACCGAAGAGATTAAAAGACGAAACGAGCAATTCGGAGGATGACGAGAAAGAGAGGGAAGGACGGGAAATGAGACACGCTTTGGGGGGTTGGAGTTCATTATTAGAACGGGATTTTTTGGGGCTTTCAATATTTGCCCAACCATTCATTTGGAGGATGAAGGCTGGAGTTCCGGAAAGAAGGGAATGCATGGAAAAAATACAAGCTATTGCTTCATGGGACGCTTGGATTTCAAGTCCGATGGCTTTGAGGACTTTGAAGTAGATGAAAAATAGACAACTAGCTATTGCAAACCGAATTTTTCCCTTGTCCATGAATAGCAATTAGCGCTTAGAGGAACTATCCAAGCCCTTTTCTGACATTACTTGCAGTTTTTCTAGAACGTTCTACAATTACCGAGACCGATATTCATTTTCCAGATATAGTTTTTCTCAAACTGACATGCTCCTTATACCTTTTGAATCCACTATTACCTTACGCTACAGTAGCTGCTGGGGGCTCCACGGGGACGGTGAAAGTTTCTTTTTATGCATACACCTCGTGTGGAAAGATAAGTCCTATACGACACAGTAACTGGAAAAAAATAAAAATGTAAATAGATTACGAATTGATTTGTTGGTACTCAGTTAAATGCAACAACATGTATAATAAAGTTCAACTCGATCCTTATCAAACGGTAACTCTGACACCGGCACCAGGGGATGCAGGAATTCGTAACTGACGAATAGTTAACCAACTCTCTACTACTCCTTCTATTGTTTATCTAAGACTTAATAAATCGATTATATTATCCTAAAAGGCTTAAATAATTAAGATTTTAATATGTTTATTGTTCTAAAAGAGTTGGAACAATTGTAGAAGTGCAAGTACTTCGAGAATACAGTCACGAATTCCTGCAGCCCCTGGTGCCGGGGAAATCGCGCGGTCAGACAGGGGTTCGCGTCCCCCTCTCTCCGTACAAGTACGCGTATCGTCACTTTGTCTCAATGTCACCAGCTTCTCAAATCCCCTCACATCAATTATCTCCAAACTCCATATATACCAGTTCAAATGCCAATGATGGCATACATCAAACGAGAAGCCCCGGAATTGGTCAGCGCTGCACCAAGGAAACGCTTCAAACCGGCCGCCGAGGTCGAAGATACGCATGTTACGGAATTGCACGAATTGATTCTGCAAGAGGGGCTTTTATTGAGTGAGTAGTCCAGCCTCCCCTCCCGACTCTGCTGCTACGGTACCAATGGTGGGCACATTTCTAACTTCGAAATAGAATTATCCCCTGCAGCTAGAATCCGAATCGCCGAACATCCAAACGCGGCGGCGGCCTACGGAAAACAGCTCCACAAGCGTATCAAATCATACAAACGACCAGACAATTATTCTAAGCCCTCGCTGCAAGATTCAATTAACGGATATATGGCTGAATTAGTGGCATTGTCCCAGTTCTCCGATGGTGCTCGTTGGGTTTGCTTCCTCTCGCTGAATTTAAGCGTATTGGTTTACAGATCGATGGAGGAATATGGGCAAAATCTGGATGGACAGCCAGATTCCTTGCTCGTTTCCATGCTGTTAAAACTTGGACCTCGGGGTCTGGAGCAACGTTTGGACATAGATGGCACTGAGACACTGAGCATAGGATTATTGGCTCTAGAACAGCGCGGAAAGGACTTTGCTAAGCAACGAACATATAACTATTACCCCAAAACAGTTGGACTTGTACGAACCTGGCGTAATCCACCAGGTTATCACCAGAAAGAGCATGATTCACTGAAACAAAAAATTACGACTCTGAACGCAAATGCCGAAAAGGAATTACAAAGGCCAATTGACCCAAAAAGAAGATACAGCCAACGCTCGACAGCGCACGAAATCTGGTCCACTTTGAGTGACACACTGGAACTTATGATTCCAGATATCAGGCATCTCAGTTATCTGGAGGGAGGACTCAAACTTGCATTCGAGCTCATCCAATTCCTAGGTAGACAATCATTTTTCTACTGTGACACCAAGCAATTTCCCGGTTATGTCAATCGAGCAGTCGATAATTCCGCCGATGAATTGCTAGTGGAATTAGCGACAAGAATTAAGGCGGAGGACCCAGCATTCAATCCAAGCAAAGAGGTGGAAATGCTCCAAAGTCAAATCGAATATCTCTCCGAACTCAAAATCAAGTCTTACTTCCCCAACTCCTTCGAACTTCTCAAAGGTTATGCCCCAGAGCTTGCGAAACAATTTGCTCTCGAAGAGTCCGAGGAAATCACGAAAAAGATACAGAGGACGAAAGCAGCAGTGGAAAAGAGATACGCCCAATGTAAATACGATTCCAAAATTCCTCCTGCGGATTGGTTGAGTAAAGCTATGGTGGACATCATTCCTGACATCAAGACGTTGGGTAGTAAGCCATATGGGACATTCCTTGCTAGCAAACTCCTTCTCGATTTGGGGGAGAGCTCGTTCGTGCCCATGGTTGATAAAACCGGGAAACCTGGCAATTATGGAAAAAGAGAATCAGACGCCCTTGCTGATGAAGCTCTAACAGCTTTGATATCTTCTGCGAATGCTAGCCAAACTACGTATCACGAGCTACCTTGGGAAACGAGAAGGAGGATGTGGTGTGAGAGAATTGCCAATGCGAGGGCGCAGTTGAGTGAAATGGGCGTGCATGGTTACTTTGAGAAATCGGAGCGTTTACTCAGATTATAAAATAGCGAGTTATCCTGCCAACGCCTGAAATGGAATATAATAGAAATGAACAACCTTTGTGTACGTTCGCTGTAGCCGCCCTCACAAAATGACAAGCAGCTGACTCGTAAGATACGCTTCTTCCACATACAATAAATTGCACCCCCTTTTCATCTTGCCCTCGCTTAGCACGCGTGGCAACCTGCCGCCAATTTGATTGTTGGCAAGGGTACCTACCACATGTAAGCTTCATTCAGAAACTATTATTCATTCCTCCTCTAAACACAAGCATAGAAGACAAATTACTCATGCCAACTTTACCACAAGTGATATCCAAAGCCGTTGCTTACAACTTATCATAAGTAGGGAGAGGGAGGAAGAGAACCCCTTAGCCTTCCCCCCCAATCGAATGAACGCTCTAAGATGATGAAGAATGAAAATAAAACGTAGAATAATTGAGGATCATTCTTTTCAAGTCATTTCGTATATATATGTAGATAAATAATGTATACCAACAAAAAGATCCAAGCCCCCTCTGTCTCATCCCACATCAACAGACAGCGGAGAGAGGATAAACCACAAAAGAAACTCATAAAACAACCACAATCCTACTCCAACCCTATTTCATCTGCAGCCCTATTGACAGCCCAAAAATATCCATGCGAGCGCAAGCTCAAATGAAGCAAACCACATAAGTCCTACTTCTGATGTATGCAAAAAGAGAAGACCTAGACAGCATGCAGAAGTTATAAGCTTTTTGATTTTCTCTCTCATAAAGTCGTTGGAGTTACATAAGTGAAAGAAACAAGTTTGTCAAGAACTGTGTAAGCCAAACTAAAAGCCCCCAATTCCCCCTATGTGTAAAATAAGGTGTGAAGGTTTTCTTACAGCCGACCAGCCAGAAAGAAGAAGAAAAATCGTTATCATCGTCGTTAGTCCAAAGCTAGCAGCCACACACACACTCCACTCTCTTGAGACAAAAGAAAAGGAAGAGCTAATGAAGAAAAAGGAAAAATTCAGATCAAATGTTCTTGACAGAAGATCATCAAAGGCCATTAATCTTTTAAAAAGCCCCATAATTATCGTCCATCGCGCCTAGATTCATAAGCAGGCGTTTTTCCCCCCTTTTCCGCACAAAAAGAAAACCTAGGATTTGCTTGCTGCATGTATCATCTTGGGGGTCGTCTCATATGATTATAACCCTCCCATTTGCCACGTTGCCCCATTGCAAAGCGTAAATTCATCAACCATATGTATAACCATACGGAGTTCTTTAAAAATTCAATGTCGTAACTCGTCCGTCATTCGAAAGCGGATCAAATGTGCCGAATATGTGTTTCGGCCGATACAAGAACAGGTGTTGAGTCGAAGGAAATTTTTGTCTAATGAGTGTGGTTGGAGGTTGGAAATCTGTTCGAAGGCCGTTGGCCACGCACGGGTGGAATGGAGGAATATGATTTTGACGGCCAAGTTTCCAGAAGAAGGTGCATAGCTTTCTGATCAGGGACCGAGAAAGGGTTACCGCCGTCTTTGGGTGATGACGGATCGAGACCGGTTCAGAGGTGCAGTTGTATCATAAGTTGGTCCAGACACCGATCCTTCACGGATAGTCTTACGTCTTTTCAGATCGTTGACATCTCCGCCGGGACCTCGACTTGATGGTCGTCCTTCATCATCATCATCTCGCCCACGTTTATTAGTCGCAGGCGCTGCGTTCATAATGGGCTGCTGCGCAGCATAGCCATTGGGAATTGAATTACCCAAATCGGCCTGGGAGCCATACACATCACCACCAGTGCTTCCGTTTGCTGTTCCACGCTCGCTGCTAATTACATTATACAAATTACTGGAAGGGGGTTGCTGTGCAACCCGTGGAGGGGTTTGGTAGCCACCCGGTTGCTGTTGTTGGGGGTAATATGGCTGGGGCGCGGATGTCGTTCTTGGTGTGGCACGACCAGATGCCGGGTGATTGGGCGATCCTGTCATTTCAGGAGAAATATGAGGATGCTCGCCAGGCAATGGCCCAACTGGAGGACCATTGGTGTAATTGTATGAAGCACGAGCCGCATCATAGTTGTTGGACTGATCATGGGTATACTCTGCTTCATGTTCAGCCTCTTCCTCACCTTGGCTATGGCCAACTGGTTGCTGACTCTGAGGGTGGTGAAGCATCCCATTGGACTCCTTGGCTTCATGATGCTCCGGCTCCGATCCAGGCGCTCTCGCTAGTGGAGGACCCATTTCACTTTTGATGTAGTTGTTAGATTGCGGATAGCGAGGCATATTTTGCTGGCCATTGGTGGGCTGGGGGTATACACTTTGTTGTGGGGGAGGCCCTGAATACATCTGTCTTGAGGCATCATATGGTTGAGATCCCTGTTGTTGATATTGCTGCATGCTCTGTATTGAAGTTCCAGGAGGAGTCGTTGCTGGAGTTGTTGGCATTGAGCGAGTATTGCTCAGCCCTGTATCAATCTGCAGAGGATTTGCACCTTGGGCGCTGGGCAACCCACTTTGAGTTCCCCATTGAAAGTTTCCATCTGAGCTTCCCATGTTACCCATCACACTGGAAGCACTGGTTGGCGGCGTTGGGAATGTGTGTGCTCGGTCCAAGCCAGGGCGGCCAACACTGCTAGGGTGTGGCGCAAGGGAATGCTGTGGTCCAGGAGGGAGATGGCCACCAATGGAGTTGTTCATGGAATGGTGGTGATGTTGGTGCAAAGATGGAAGACCCGGGGCCTGCGAGTTCCTCACTTGGCTCTGCTCTTGTTTCCGGCGCTCAGCTGCAGCCATGACGGCATTTGTGCGTGTTTGGTTTGTGGGATGGTATAAAAGTGCCCCAATGTTGTGAACAAACAGAGGATATAATAATTCCGTAATTTTCTCTTTGTTTGCAAAGTCCAATGCACGCTCAAAAGGAATCCTGTGACACAATTAGCGCATTGCAACATTTAGAAAAAATCCTTTAGTTCTTACCAAACACCCTTCAAATGCATTGGTCCAATCTTCACCACATGTCTTAATTTCTCGCTCTTTAAGATACCGTCTCTTCGTCCTCGAGTCATCCCAGCCACATTCAAAAGCTTGGTCCCATTTATCATATGATTATCTGTAAAGTACTTGGTCAGCTATGTTTCACTTCGACCTGAAACATTTTGATATTTACCTTCACGTCTTGCAACGCAAACTCCTTTTGCTTCGACTTGGAAGCACAGACTGCCCTCATCTTCCCACAATGTCGCCGTCACTCGTGGCTTCATTCCTGGAGGCGCAACTTGGCCCGTGGTGTCAAAACCTTGTTGTGATCCGTAACCACCTTGACCAGGCATAACTGGCTGTCCCGAAGACATGGCCGGAAGTGGTAACACATTTCCCTGGCCCATTGAACCCGGAACTTGGTGGCCTGCAGATTGGGGCGATGCCAATCCATTCGAATATCCCCCATATTGATTGTATGGGACGGGCGCAGGTTGCGAATATTGCGCTGGGCCTGGCTGTAACAATGGTGGCTGCTGGTGTTGCTGTGGATAATGACCCATACCGCCGGATGTGACCGTTTGCGGCGCAGGCGGTTGACCAGCTGAGATGTGTGATGGATAGTACATATCCTGGGGACCGTGATTCATGGTGGAGTTATACTCTTGGCTGTATGAATAGGCAGTGCCAGAGGGAGACGTATTGTTGTAATTTGTCTGCGACAACGATGGGGGAAGACCGGTATTGGATGGGATGGTTGGAGAGGGGGTTTTGGGCCCGTTCGAGGACGAGGCAGTGGTGTAAGAAGAGTGCGAGCTCCCGTTTAAAATGGAAGAAGATCCAAGTGAACTCAGAGAGCCGACCCGGGGTGACGAGGTACCCGAGGAGTACGCCTGTTGCGGCTGGGGCAAAGGCAGCGAGGGCAACCTATCAT
Organism: Hymenoscyphus infarciens; assembly: GCA_001414345.1. Taxonomy (NCBI): domain Eukaryota; kingdom Fungi; phylum Ascomycota; class Leotiomycetes; order Helotiales; family Helotiaceae; genus Hymenoscyphus; species Hymenoscyphus infarciens. Next base: position 91,457 of record LLCB01000202.1, on the reverse strand, counting down.
TCACATACAATGGTCGTTGCGCAGCGTGATGATTGTAATATGGCACGTCAGAGGGTCCCCGGGTTTGCACTGAAGAGATCGACGGGAGATCCAGCTTTTCGGTTTGATTGATCAAGTCCGAGATGGACAATGAGGAGGAAAACTTCACGAGAATCTCGCAAGCTTAAAGTCAAGGCTTCGGTGGTGAAGGCCGAAGAGAATTGGTGGTTGAGCAATTTCGCGTGGAGTGTCCTGTTGACCGTGTTTCGTTCAAGAAAATATGTCAAGAAAAATATGCGGCGAGAGCTCGGAATGATCAGGCGCGTGGGCGTTGATCGTGAGGCGTTTTTATCGTGCTAGACAGAAATGATGCATACAACGCAGAAACGACGATTTCGTAAAACCTCCAACTTGAAAAGCAGACGTTTACTCGTAGCAGTCGTTATGGAAAAGAAGATTGCCGAAAAGAAAGACCGTCGATGCAATTGAAGCTGCGATTGAAGCTCCACAACAGGATAGAGACTGGTTACGCGAAGCTGCAGGTATGCTTGTGCTGCTTGGGAGTCGCTTCGGGAAGTTTGACCTGGACTGCTTGTTTGGATCGAGGATACGAAGGTCGTAGGAAATCGTTGAGCTCGTCAAGATGCGTCGTCGGCAGTGAAGTCGAAGGCTGGCAAAGAGAAGAGAGAAGAGGCTGGGGAAGCTTTTGGCGTGAAGAGGAAGCAAGGCGTCGGTAGGTGCAGTTGAGCGGTGCAGTTGCTTGCAGTTCCAGAGCCAGTTTTTGGGTGGGGAGGCGGAGGAAGAGGAGAGGTAGTGTGTGGTGGTGGTGGTGGTGGTGTTGAGCAGAAAGCAGGTGGGTGGGTAGAGAGAGGGAGGGAGGTGTGGGTATGGGTATGGTATGGGTATGGGTATGGGTGTAGTGGGTAGGGTGTAGGGTGGGTAAGACCGTCGACCGTCAACCGTATGTATGTATGTGGGTAGGTGGGTAGGTGGGTAGGCTGGTCGCTAGCAAGGTAGAGGGTCGAGCTAGAGAGGAGAGGGCACGGCGGTGGTAGGTAGGGAGGGAGGTCGTTTCTCGTTTGAAGAATGGGAAAGAAAGGTTCCTGCCACCTTAATGCAGGTACTGGTACCGGTCAGCGCGGCAGCAGAAATCCAATGCGGAGATGGCGAGGGCGAAGAGCGACCAGCAAGAGGGAAAGGATGAGGAGTTTCAACGTACAAAAATCTGCAGACCAACAACCTTCCTACCAAGGAAAAAGAGAGAGGTCGGGGGAGGGAGAGTGAGAGGGAGTGGAGGGTTGCGAGGAGGTGGATCGCGAGGGTCGGCGGAAGGTAGAGAGAGAGGTCCAGTTCCTCTTGCAGAGGGGAAACGAGAGGAGAGGTTGGGAAAAGCGCGGCGTGTCGGTAGACACATCAGCCCATGAGCGGGGGTGTGGGCCGAGCGACGCTAACGACTAGCGAGGATATTTGAGGGAACCTTGAAGGCCGCCCGGGGGGCAAGGGGAAGGGGCCTAGGAGAAAGCAACGGGAGAAGGCTGGACGGTGGAGCTGGACGTCCGATAGACGCTGCGCCGCTAATCGATTAGGAAGACAACGATAGCAGACACTAAGACGACGAAAATAAGTGAAGGCTGGACGGATCAATCAATCACCTGTTGGCGGAGTTGAAAACGGCCTTCAACAGTCTCCATTACCAATCTGGACCGAGAAGCAGGGTTAAAGGTGAGTGTTAAAGATTGGGATTGTTACCCAATTCGTCTAGCTATTCTCAATCCGGGAAAAGAGGCACTTTATGTCTGATTTCATTGCTCATGTAGTCCATGTACGGAACAATCTCATGTTCATTGAAATAACCAATTGATAAATACTCGTATCATTTCTAATTAAAACAAGCGCTCTCCGAGGCAAACTCTTCTGTGTGAGTCTGTACCAGATTCCTCGTGGGCAGCTGGTTGGTGCTCGAGCTTGTGCAAGGGCGGGGAAAGGGGTGCTCTTTCCAAAGGTACCTAGGTAACCCCCGTAACTTGCACAGAGCACAGAGGCTGAGGGGTTAACAGCTTACAGTGGTCATAGTGCTGGAGAAGCCCGTGTCTACGTCTGCTCCGTACCGCAAAGATTTGAATTAGGTCCACTGCCAGGCTTACATACATTGAATCGCGGCCCTACGTACTGTCCCAAAACTAGCATCATCATAGAAGCAGAGAAGCAGAGAAGCAGAGAAGCGAGAGAAATAGAAGCAACGGAGAAGCTGCATCGAAACAGCAGCAACAGAAACAGAAGCGCTGTTCCGTAAGCATTAGGAGCAAACAGAGTGGTCTGTGTCGAGGTGCTATAAACAAACACGCTGAAAATGGAGCTCAGAGCCCTCGAGGTAACATTCTGGGGACCTTATCGCCATGGACTTCTCTATCTGACGCCGACGGGAGCAGTGGAAATGGAAAACGAAATGGCAGGGAATCCCCAACTCCCTCCATTATTTATCACGTCTTCGGCGTGGGCATATCACAATAAAGCTTCACGAAGTTTGTCTCTAGTTCGCCAAGCTCGCTCCCACGCCGATTTTCCGAGGTCCACTTGGAGCCTTGACATGGACATGGACATGGACATGGACATGGACATGGACACACCATCCATACGCAACAAGACAGGCCAGCACTCGCGCCAATTCTTGCCCCTTGTTTGCGCTAGCATCTCCCTGCGCTCCAGTGTTGCCGGGGTTAAACGAACTGTTCGCACTGGATCACTATGAAAACAACCGGGGCAGGCCAGACCAGCAGGGGAACGCGACAGGGAAGCCAGCACGTCGTAGTGAAAAAGAATCCGATTCTGGATGGTCCGGCCATGAGCCAGGGAAAGAGGGTCGCGAAGTCCGAGAAGAGACGGGATTCGAGAGAAAAAGAGTTGGCCGGGTGTTTTGAAACTCGGAGGATCGTGGAAGAGGGAGAAGATGATGAAAGTAAATCATGAGAGAAACTCCCTACCGGCCGAGGTCCTCCATCTGCTCTTTTCCGGCAATCAATGGCGATGGCGAGGTCTCTGTCTAGGGCAGGTGGTTGTGGTTGTGGTTGTGGTCGCCAGCGAAGAGGATCAACTGCGGCACAATGAGGCCTGCGAAGTCTTGTCTTGATAACGGCCTATCAGTAGACACTACCAGGACGACTGAACTGTCTTTATGTCCGGCTTGACGCTATGGGTTACCGTGACTCTGGCCGTGGGAATCTGTAAATTCGACGGTGAGAAGAGCCTTCGTTCTTAAAGCAGCCGGAAATTTAGTGGTGCCCACTGTTCCTCTGTACGGCGCGCTGTTGTTGTTGCTGGCGCCTTCATTTCTCGTGGCGTTAGCCCGCAATCCATTGGATCTTGAAGCAAGCAAGCTCAACCTCGAGATCCACGGTTCACGCTTCGGTGAAATATCCACTCTCAACTTCCCAACGTCAATCATCGAGTCTCGGAGTCTCCACCAAAAGAGCGGCTTGAAGGATGAAAGTTGAACTCGTGTGGTGACTTGAATTCTGTTGTGTTTCTGTCACCGAGTGCGTCTGAAACTTCTGGCAGCACCGCGTGGGGGAAAGGAAACACCGACCTTGGAGATCTGCTTGGTACAGTACAGTACCTGCACGTGCAATGTACGGCGATTTGGCTACGCTATGGTCTGCATTTTGGTCCGTGGACCGCGAATCTGGATGATGGAGGAGCTTGGACGAGAGTGTCAAGCGTGGGCCACCTGCAAGCACTTCAAGCACTGGCCATGGAAGAGAGGGACGCCCGCAAAGAGGCAACGAAGCCTGCATCTGCGTTCTAGCCAGCGCGGATCCAAGCTCTATCAAGCCTGGCGTCGATTGCGAGAGAGATTCACTTACATATCCATCATTAGGATCCGATTTCCTCTCTTTTCCAACCCCCCTACAGATCATCTTGAATACGTGCCATTGCCTTGGTATGCAGTTCGGTGATTAAGCACCACGTTGTGGTGAACAGCTTCACACAGTCACCCGTTGGGTCGAGGGAAATCACCACTCTCTACCCCCAACGCCGCTGTACTGCATCCTGTAACCCCCGGCAATCTTGAATCTTCAACGTTTCGTCGGCACTGGACGATTCCACGGCAACTCCATCGTCCCGTCAAGTGTGGTGATCAGACGGTCGTCATCGAATTGGACGTGCCATACTACCCAATTACTCTATTGATAGATGCTCTGTCGTCAAAAATTGTCCCTGGGTTGTATGCATTTCCCATACCAAAATGCTAGGGCGGAAGTGAGAGGAAACGCCCCGTGTGCTTGCTGCAGAGCAGCGCAATGCATATGCAACAGAGCTGCAGTAACTACGGAGCGATCAAGCCTGAAATGAGGGAACGCACAGAGCACAGTCGGACAATAGCTGTCAATAGCGGAGAAGAATTCTCCGATTGACTTCATCTTGCCGCGCTGTGCAGAAAGAGTGGTATGCGGTCTAGATGAAGCTTTGGTGATCCAAAGAAACAAGTATTGGGATGTAGATGAAGTGCAGTTGGTGATGCACTCAGGCTTGAGCGGAAAGGCAGCCAGGCTGAACAGACATATGTCATGCCGGTCTCGTTCTCGTTGGGACTGGTTCATGGGGACAAGAGCCGTTCTTGGAAACCTAGTTGGAAATCGTCCAGCATCTAACTAAAACAATAACTTCTTCATAAGGCAGCACTTCGTACTCGCTATCAATTTCAACTTGCAGCTCTCCTTCGACCTCAATTAAAATTCGCTTAATTTTGGTTCTCCCGTTCGTGGACTGACTGGTTTATCGAACCTCCAAGAACTTGCAGGTCCTCATTGGCTCTTCAAGACTCTGTCTGCAATGACAGGCTTCGTGCTTTGCAGGCAACATACTCCATGCAAATGTGGGAGCCACCGGCGAATGCAGGGCTCCGTCCAAAGGGCATGGACTATTTTTGCTCCAAGTTCCAACATTGGCATCGTTTGAATCAGCCACGGAGGGAAGATACATGCCTTTGCAGAGAAGGTAGATGGAAGTTTAGTTGATGGAATAGTTGTATTGAAAGCTTCATGGCGAATTGTAAGAAATGTGCCATTTTTCCCCCTGCTTTCTGAATGGAACTGTCTACAGACAGGGAGTGAATTTGTGTAACTCCCAGATCGGCATTTCTTGAAAGAAAATGGACATCCTCTGAGGTCAGATAAAATGGTGTATCGGCCAATAAGATGACACCTGGCACAAATTCCGGGAAAATGAAGTCCAAGGATTGATTTGTTTGATTCGAGTTCGTGGTCTCGATGAACAGCGAAGCATTGGACTGGTCTAATGAAAATCCAATATCTCCCAATTTGAAGCATCTCAAACGCTGGTCAATATCCCTTGATTTCCTTTGATTCAGAATCTCGAGGACTGGACTTCGTTCCGCCAAATGAAAATCTCGATGTCACACATCCCTTGTTTTAAAACTGCAAAACGGCTGACGAAATCAACGCCATTCACTTCGCCACAAAGCAAGGAACATTTCTGAATCGTCTAGTCATGTTCATCGAATGTTGACAAGTCATTGAGTGATGAAGTGACGGCAAAGGGGACCTGAGTCCTGATTGGTAGATTTGAGCTCTTTCTCCACTGAAGCTCGTGATCCCAGATCGGATCTCAGTGGCATGTCATCTGCGACTCGCTTCCTCAGTAAAAATGTTACTCGGAACTTCCAGCTGTTGATCCGGTATGAAAAAAAAATCCTAATGACACCACCTGGGGCGTCTCCATCAAAGACATGTTGACCACGAGTCAAGCTGTCTTACAACATCTGAAGGACCATTGGTAATAAATGACCCACGTATGTTTGCAAGCTCAAGCTCACCGCTTCAAACCCCTGGTACGGGCCACCGTAGTTTCCTGTCCTTTTTCCCACTCCCGGCAGCGTCCCTGCAGCTCCATCCAGAGACATGTGGCCCTGCCTGTGCGCCAGAGCACGCACTTGCATTTGCATATGCAGTGCAGCGGCTACGCGCAGCAGGCAGAGCCAATTATCGGGGCGTGCGGAGCCAGGATACCTTGTTCGAGGAGGGGCTGGGGTAAGAGCTTCTTAGCCTGTTTCATGCGCTTATCAAGGACGGCCTAAAGCGAGCGAGAGATCAAAAGAGGTGAGAACATCCCGATCCTGTGCGACGTGCTAGCTGTTGCGGGCGAGAATTTGGAGAGGGGAGCTAGACAACCGTAACATTGTTCGAACTGTGCAACGTGGAACCACGATGATGTCGACTTGCGTGCTGGACTGGTTGGATAAACGTCTTGCGAGTCTGTCCTATCAGCTTATCAGAGGCTCAGAAGAGCCTTGCTGCCAATGTCGATCAAGGCCATGTTCGCGGGCTCCTCCAGCGGGTTACCCCAATCAACCATGACCACGTCGAGCAGTCCTCAGCACACCCCGCTACCGAGACTGGTGGAGGTGTGGTGGTGTGGTGGAGAAGTGCCAGCGGACGCTTGGTGGATGGCGTCTAGGATGTTGATTGAGAGGAGGCGAGAGGCGAGAGGCGAGCAGAGTTTAGCCTGTAGGCGCCAAGCTTTTTATAAACGCAGTGCAGCAGCCAGAACCTGTCCCACAAAGTCCCCCACCAGGAACTGGCCACACCACATTCGCTCCACTTCCCTCTCACCACCCTCGCCTGCAAAAAACTGGTAGCCTCGCATGTTCTTGCATCTCATGGCCGAACACACCCGGTGGACAGCGCGGATTGCGACATGCTGCTCGGGGAGGCTGGGCTGGCTGTCTGGAAATGAAGTTTGAAAAGTCTGAAAAGTCCCTCCGATCTGGCACCGCAACCTGCCCCTGATCCAAATGCTCTCAGGAAAACGAAGATGTGATCTGGATGCTCACTACGATCTGACATCTGATGGACTCGATCAATTGGTCTTAGCGGATGTGCCGGGCGAGGATTGACAACCGTACGAAGCCCTCTGTAGGGCGGATCAAAAGTAAATCGTGAGATGCAACGCGGATAACGGTCCGTCTCTTGCAACCAGGATGATGCACATCCTGCACTGGTTGTTATGACATGGTGGCGTCCTTCATACAGAGCCAACCACACTGCCCTGCTTTACCCCTCCCTAAACGCACGACATCTCAGCGCAGCCTTCTCTAGATCTCTGTCTCTCATTTCTGACAATCAAACTCCGTAGTATGGGGTAGCATCAATAGCTACCAGCCAGTTTACCGGTGCCAGAAGACTGCAGAAAGCGTTCCGGGCAACCAACAATGAACCCCTTCGCCGTGGCCGAGCCATTCAGCGGTCGCGTTTAATTTCTATTCCCGCAACCAACCTGTTTTCCGAATGGTGGCTGATTTTGAAGTCGATTTTTTCCTTAGCGTCCCTTCACCGCCGTTCGCTCACATTAATCCGTCTTCCCCAATTCGTCCTTCTTCCGCGGCGAGAACCCCCAAAGCTTCGAGGGCAGACCCCGTCACTCGTCAGACGGCACAAGACTTAGATCAAATAATCAACATCCACAGGCATACACTAGGCCATTTCTGGGACCCGTTCATTCAACAATAACCTCTGCCGAATATTAGGTAATTCCGTCTTTCTGATCCGATGGCCGGTTGAAAGAGATAGGCCGTATCTCCTTATTTCGTACTCTTTACTGTAGATGTTCGAGCCCTTCCTCCCAGGAGGTATCGGTATGTGTTGGAGCCGGGCGCTGAAGGATTCGACAAACTTGCCCATCGAAAACGTGTGTGCTGCAGCCCTTTCTACTTCTTTCCACCTCTTCCTTGCAGGTCGGATATAGCCTCAATCCTTCCCCATGCCTCTGAGGAGCGTAATCCTGAACCCCGTTGCCGTCTGCTTTCAGCGGGGAGGGCAGTACTCGTATGGTCGCGGATACTCCCGTTTTCGGAGGCATCTTTTTTCCATCGCTCGTTCTAATTTCAGTTTGTCCATTCTCGTGACCATCACATGAGTACTTCTCAGCATGATGCTCTCCAGGCCGTTGACGAAATCGTGAAACCCTCGTGTCCCAAAAGATGCAAAAACGGCTCAGCTTTATATTGCGGCTGCATAGCATCGATATTAAAAACATGTACCACCTCTACGAAGGGTAATGTGGAGGGTGGAAGATCAGGAGAAGGGGACGACAGCAGGTATCTCCATTTTGCTTGGTCTTCGCGTGTGAGTGGAGCAAGATGGGCAGTTGACTGCGCAGCCAATCTGCTGCAGATACTCCGAAGGTTGAGCATCGACTCTCACGCACGACATACTTGCGTGAATAAAGCTCGATTCAAGCAGATCTGACAACGATTGTGCAGTAAAACTGGTGGTCTGCAGAGAGCGGGTGCTTGCATGTGTGCATTTGATGCCTCTGTTGTAAGACTCAGACAAGTGTAACGACCAAGTCAAAGGTTGCTTCTATTTGTTGGAGGGACTGATTATTGACTGGCGAGACTGGAACAGGAAAATGGCGCGGGAGACAAAAAGAGGGCACGGAGAGGATATCGGATGACGAGGTTAAAAGTAGGGGCGGTTCGTTGTGCTGAAAATGGAAATATCGAACGTCTTGAGGTTGGCCGAGAGGATCGAGCCATGGATGGTGGGGGGCGAGGGAACGTCCATAGATAGACATGCTTCGTAGGTGAACAATTCCTGGTCCCTCGTGGAGTGAGGGTGGAGCGACAGCCAGGTTCCAAATCCTTCGCAACCAGAAAGATGCAATTCAGGCCACCAATCCTCCAAGCCACTCGCTTCCGGACAGAACCCAGTCCCCTTGCCCCTATGCGGTGAGGTGAGGTGAGATCAATATCGTAAACGAGGTAGTGTGTTTGGGTATGGTAAATTGGGTTGTTGGTGTTAGTGTTGGTGTTTCCAAAGATTCGTGTGCAACCGAGAGATTCTTGGGCAAAAACAAGCTCCTTCCCGTTTAGGGAGTCACCTGACTTGGCATCAAAGCGTGCCTCGAACTTTCTCCATCACTGTCCCAACACGCGCTTCACCCCCACCACCTGCCAGAAAGACACAAAAATCCGCAGTGTTGAACCACATTTCAATACCTAAACTGGCATATCCCATTGAAATATGCGCGCCACGCCTTCTCGATAAACTAGAAAGCCAGCCAGTCTGGTGGCACTATTCTGCGACCGACCACCACCACCCCCAGCGTCGCGCAATGCCTCCATCCAAACCAAATACCGCAGCCAAACCGAAGTTTGGTTCCTATTTCGATGCGTGGAATTCTTCTTCTACTGGGCACCAAAGAGCTGAGAATAAATTGGGGGCTTCAACGGGATGGCGGCAATCAAGGAATACGAAGTTGTCATATCAATTCAAGGGAGGAAATTCGGGTGGGAAACGAATCTCTGATACTGTTGGTGCCGGGTCAGAAGACTGGGATGAAAAGGCTCAGGCTCTGATACCAAAAGATGTTAGACAAAGGGCAAAGCTCAGCGTTAAGGATATGCTAACTGTTGGGGGCATGCAAGGAACCGGTATGTTCGAGAGGAGATGTACTAGCAATGTGCTGATTCTTGGTAGCCTCGTTAAGCGGAGAGGAAAAATTGATGGCCCAGAGAAAGAAAGAGGATGACTTGAAAGAAGAGGAGAAAGTGAATAAAACCAAGCTGGTTTTTGAAGGACTGGTCATATACATCAATGGCAGCACGCATCCGATCATATCTGATCACAAACTCAAGCATGTTCTCGCGGAAAATGGAGCAAAGGTTTCTCTTCATCTGGGAAGAAAACATGTCACTCATGTTATACTTGGTCGTCCATCTGGAATCCAGACTGGCGCTGGCGGAGGACTTTCCGGGACCAAAATTGAGAAAGAGATCAAGAGGATTGGTGGGTGTGGGATCAAATTTGTTGGCGTGGAATGGTAAGTGAGGCCTACATACCTTTAGTGCCCCAACTAACGCAACCATAAGGGTCCTCGATAGTCTGAAGGCTGAAAGAAGGTTGCCAGAAACCCAATATTCAAACCTCAAAGTTGCAGCAAAGGGACAGCAGAGCGTATATGGATTATTCAAGACCAATTCAGGTCCCGAGAAATCATCAGGGGTCATGAAAACCTCATAGTGTATTTTCAAGTCTCATCGATGTGTGGCCAATGCGGGTTACTGTACTGCACGGATGGCATGGCTACAGTAGGTTGGGTTGGGACTGATGCATGGTTAAGGAGTTTAGCATGGAGGCATGGCATGGGCATTTGTAGGTACTTGATGAATAATGAGATTATGAAAATGCCTGAGTTTCAATGCATACTTTTGAACTATTTTATTTTGATTAGATTCAGATATCACAATGACAATAAAAGCAGCAGGCCATAAATAGCTCACTGTCTCAACTTCTTTGGGTAATTTAAAACATTCTTAAGTGCTTGGCACAATCTCAAACATTAAGCAGTTCCATTGTCCGGGTTAAGGTATTGAGTAGAAACGATGAGAGGGTGTAAGGTAAGGTATACTTGTACTTGCCGCTTTTATCGTCACCAGCACGTGAAGCGTTGCTGGCGGAAACTAAGACGCCGCGGCCTGTAAACAAACCAAAAGTTGCTTCCAAGCTCCCTACCAACAAACACCTCGCATCTCACATCTCGCACCTCAACTAGGAAACCAACCACGATTGCCTATCAATCGAGTCGCTACTTTTACTGCACTGCATCTATAAAGGGAGATCGGAAAAATCTTTACACTTGCGCTGCCCCACAGATCACCTACGCTTGGAATGGCAAGGCCGCTCTCTGAATCCAGTGTCATGGCTCTCAACGCAAAAACCTCGCGCGACGACGATTACGAGGTTGTCGGCTACACAACGCAGGCCAATACTCTGGCCAATACCAATACCAATGATAGCGATGGCTCCGTTGGCCCTCCAAGCTCCCCCTTCATCGCAAACGTTGGGGATTCGGCAGATCTCGAAAACCTTTCACCAAACAAATTAACATCATTGCGATTGGCAACTACAAGCCCTGTTGAGCGCGAGCCTATGTCTCCTCTAAGGCTGCTCAAAAGCCGAGCATCGCCCACTTCCAATCCCTCATCGCCTAGGAAGGCCTCGGATTCTCTCAAGAGCCCACGAAAGATGTCTGATAAGAGATTCCCAGTCAAACCCTCAATTTCTGCGCCGCCACCTCGGCCACTGCCCGAGAACGAGAAGCAGGTCGCTCCAGTCGAGACAACATTGAGTATTGATGATGTTCTCCGAAACAACGAGGGTCTTACGAAGGCGATCGCAATATTGGAAGATGGAGACAGTGAGAATGAGTCGTTGCATGCTGAAGGATCCCACACACAGATGGAGCGTGAACGAGCGGACTCATATGACGAGCACAGCATGGATGATACAATGGTCAGCACCTTCAGCGATTTCTCTGCTATCCCAGATATGACATCTTTTGCGAAACTTGGACACACTCCATCGAGGCTATCAGCTCTGCAACCTACCCCGAGACGTAATCCATTGAACGCTCATACTCCTGCGAAAGCTCGTCGTCCAATGAGCTATTCGCCGTCCCCAACACCTCGCGCGCATAATTACGAACAATATTCTCGGGATGATGGAAATACGGAGAACTTGCTGGATTTCACTGAACAGTTCAACAACTTTTCGGGTCGTAGTCGCCAATCTCCAAACAAAAATGGCAGGCACTCTCCATCAAAACATAATACAATGCCAGACATGACTTCAGGCTGGCCATCAACTCCTGCGGTAAATCGACACACTATGTCCAACCTACTTGACTTCGATATCCCACCTGCTCCGACCCCAAGAAGTATGCCGTCCATTACACCAAGGGAGCTAGAGAGTTTGAAATCGGGTTTCCTTTCCGAAATTAGTAGCCTAAAGGCCTCTTTGAGTGGAAAAGAAGCGGAAGTCAATTCACTAAAAACGGCGGTGGGTGACGCGGAAAAAAGAGTCGGAGAGAGTATGGAACAGGTCCGGGAAGAACGAGACTCGAAAGAGCAGCTGGCGGCAGAAAAAGAGGAATGGGAGAAAAGAGGTCGAGAAATGGAGGCGGTCTTGCGAAATGTCAAAGAGGAGATCTTACACGGAGAACGGGAACGGGATGAGCTTGAGGGAAGGCTCGAGGAGACGGAAAGAAGGAGAGAGGCTGCTGAAGTCATGGCTCAGGAAGCCGAAAGTAAGCTGGCTGCGATGAGAGCTGGAAAGACACCCGTTTCAGATTCTCCCAAGTCCAAGTCTGGCGAGTGTAGTTGCGACGGTCGCGCTGTCGAGATTGCTGTTGAAAAGGTCTCGAGAGAGCTTCACACATTGTACAAGGATAAACACGAGACCAAGGTGGCCGCATTGAAGAAGAGTTACGAACGACGATGGGATAAGAAGGTCACAGAACTCGAGAACCAAGTTGAAGATCTCACCAGGGAGAATGAAGAAATTAGACGCGATGCGACAATGACCAAAGTCGACCCAAAGAGTGCTACACTAGCCGCCGAAGAGCTTGAAAAGCATGCCGCCAGAGATGCCAGAGTCATAGAAATGGAAGCCGAATTGGAGGGTTTGGGTCAGGTCATTCAGAGCGTCAAGCATGACAACTCGGAACTTCGCCAGTTGTTGGAAGAGGAGAGGGTTGAGAAGAACAAATTGGTACAAACTGTTGAGGAAATGCTTCCCGTACTGGCATCCTTCGACGAAATGCTTGCCGAAAAGATGAACAACCAACCTACCGTCACCTCGCCCACTGCAAAACGCCAATCCAATGCCGAGAACTTGAGGGGCAGTATTTCGAGGACACCCGGTCTTCGCGCCCCATCTAAGCCTCCAAGTTCGGGTGGAGAAAGCCGGATCGGAAGAGGAGGCTTCGGTATGCCAGCTCCAGCTAGGAGTGGAAGTGGGCTGGGACACAGAAGCGGTGGGCTAATGGCCGGTATTGAACGAATGGGCAGCCACAAGGGACGAGGGGAGTAATTCGTTGGGTATTATGACTAAATGAGGTTATGTTTAATGTATTGTTCGTTGTTCGAGAGGGTTTAGAATAATTTCAAATTTGGTCTCTTGATTCTCTGACTTCGTGTGGAATAATATGTCTTCATTGTTCAAAAAACATCCAGGTCGATATTCTCAATTGTTCGACGTGAGTTATCCCAGGAAGTTTGAACAACGAGCGAGATAGGTATAAAGTATTGTCTGATGAGACAAAAGGGGTTCTCGGACAGTTTTTCTATGCGTAAGAGAGGTGATACTAGACTGCCTGGTAGGGTTTTTTCGCCTCTGTTTGTCCGCTTTCGCACTCGTTTTGTCCTGTAAAAAAAACTACTCAGAACTCAGGTATCTTGTAGCTTGTAGCTTGTTAAAATTACTTTAGAGAGTTAGCCAGAATGACAAGAGCTTTTTGCTACTGCTTTTGTTGTCCAAAACGAGAGAACCTGGAGCTGATACACTAAACGTCAGTTTATGATTACTTGGGATTTTAATTTCCACCAATGCGCGTCAGTTTTCCACCACTATGGTTAATGTGGATGAAATCAAAAAGGAGTCACGAATTGGTGGCAATGTTTGCATCTTTTTTCTCCTTCGTGTTTGTGTAATGCTTAGGTTGAGGATTACTTTAAGAGGTTCTAGAACCTCTCTCTTCTGAACAACCATAAACGTATTCCATGGGGTTGGGACTAAATTCCTAGACATGGATAGATAGCCCTGTACATATTCTGATTTTCTTGAACCGAAATGTTGACATATTACAAGAGAGAACTCAACTAGAAGTCTCGGTGAAGGCTCCCAAAAGCTTCGCCTTCTCTGCTTGGGCAAAGTCAACTTTTTGGACCGCCTCAATATTGGAATCACTTGGAGTTGAGAGTGTTAAGAGTTTTGAACTGAAAGTGTTTCACCAAACTGGAACAAAAGTTTCGATGCTGTAGGCGACTCTGAATTTCCAACTTAATTTTTATGTTCCACGTCACCATCCAACTGCTTCCCTCCAAACTTTTTATGATCCTGCTCCACAACCGCCATGGTCTTCCCAGTGTAGTTCCTCTCATCAATGCTAACAGTAAAAAAGCCGCAATAACAGCTACTGCACCGAAAGCCATCGCTACCAAAAACGCCAACCTCGTTCCCTCTAAGTATGCTAGTTTACCTATTCGCTCGAGTTGCGGCAATCCGAATCGCTGGTGTGATTCCTGGGACATTTGTGCCTGCTAGACCGGCTGCTACTCCACTGTTTCTTATCGTTAGCTTTGGGGAAGAAAAAAGGTTAAGTGAGAAGGGGGAAAGGGGGAACGAACATGTCATTTTGGTTCCCGAGACCGAAGCAGATCATTACTATGGTCACTAATTGAGAAGGGGCTACGGATGTGGCAACTATCACAATGAGAATGATCGACCGGGTTGGAGTGTCAATTGTCGAGGTTGAGAGAGTGCCGACTGTAGCTGTTTGGACGATGATCCATAATACGATTTTCGAACGCTGGTGTCCAATCTTCTAGGACAGCATCATTACGAAGCCTCCAACTAGAAATCATGGTGTCAGAAGTTTCTTGAATGAAAAACAGGGTGGTCTTACACATAGTCCCAAGGGTAATACATACACTCGCCGTAAAGGCCTTTGGTGATTTCGTCTGTTGCCCAGAGGAGTTGGCTCATTTTTGGCCACTGGATTATGTTCTTGTCGAGTACTTAAATGATGACCACTCACCAAAACGGCATTCGAATGATGTTACATGTCGGAAATAGCGTTAGCTATGATTGGCATCGTGAATCTATCTTTACCGAGCAAAAGAAACTTAGGAGGAAGGGGGGGGGGTAGTGCTTACTGCCTCACACGTTTAAACAACCATGGAGGCAAAATTGGGTACTCAATATCAGCGAAAAGCTTCATAAAATCCCAACCCAACCAATAACAAGAATTCCAGAACAATGGGTGTGATAGTAGCAGCACACTTCCAAGGATGGATAGAGCCTTCAAAACTCAACCCAACTAAGAATAAGCAACACCCTGCAGTAAACAGAACGTGTCCGATATAATCCAACTTCTTCACAATCTCAATTCAAGTTTTACCGTCGTGTTTGTGTTTCGTCTCGAAGGAAGGTGGATGGTAAAACAAGCAGACTAAAATGACTGTGACGACTTCGTAGGCGAGGAGGTAGTAGTAAGCTGAACTCCAGAGTTTTGTTCTTCTGTACAGTGCCCAGGATATTACTGGAGTTGTACCACCGATTATTGCGGTGAAATCGAGACATCCTACTGCCAGTGATCGATATTTTGTGGGAACAATTTCCTATTTATACTGTTAGCTTCAAGTTCACCTGGACTAGTTGTTTTCCAAAAAGTCTTCAAAACTCATACCTAGATAGCTGCATAACTCATGTCCAAAAGGCCACTTCCAAAGCCAAAAGCTGCCCCACTGGCTATGAGCTATACCACAATTAGCAAGGATATCTCGACGTATCTCCAAAAACTCAGGTGAAATTAAACACATACTTGTAGTATCCTCTTCGCTGTTACCGCAATAATAAACCCAAGAAGAAAATTAATACTCCCCGCAGTAAAAAAATATCTTCTCCCAGAAAAACCCGAAAGTCTTCCAGCAATAGTCACAATAAATGGCTCCTCCCAGTTTCCAAGAAATGGTAATCCAGGTGCATCAGGATCCGGTCGGTCCATGATCTGCGTTGATCACTGATAACATAGCCCGTGGTATTTGAACACAGAATAGCTATGCATTGTAGCAAAGAATTACTGTCCGGAATTTTGTGAGTTGGTGGGGTCCAAAGGAATTGTAAGACCGGACACTTACGAAGACTGCGAGACCTGTTCACCATGTGAATCCTACGTCTTCGCCAGCTGTTCCGATTTGGCGTACGCCTTTATAGTCGGTTGTTTTAACGTAAGTGTTTGTAGGAGCTGCATGATTTGTTTAAGGGTTTTACCTTAGGATATTGCTAGTACTTTTTCCGTAGATACCATTTTGTTAATTATAATTAGAGAATAGTATTAAAAATGTTTCGATGGAGAAATACCCTTGATCTTATAATAATTAAAAATTAAATAAGGAGTAATTCCTCCACAAGAACTTCTGGAAACCCAACGAACTATTTAACATAATCAAAGATCATGCTCTAGTTTCCCTGTTCAGAAATGGTTGTTCCTAACGACTACACAGCAAACCCCCCTTGCTCGCTTTGGCAAACGATTTCCGAAAAGCCACAAGTTCCACCTCCCCAGATATCGGTAAGGTGCCAAGGGCCTTATTTCACTCTCTTTCGATAGTGGGACCTGACTCTACTATTTTAGCTAATACACTTTTCATTAGTTATATTTTCTATTAGGGCCTGTTTGGCTCGTGCATATCTAAGATATACACCACCAAAAATCAGGAGGTAATATATATATATATATACACCAGTGTTTAGCATACATATTTAAAAGTGATACAAATCCCTCGTTTAAACTCGTATCTCTTAGTATATATATAAATAGGATATACACCACCAAAAAAAGATTTAGACCTCTAGAGGTGTAAATGTTTAAAACTTCATACGTATATGTTTTCTTACTACTATTAAGACACCTATCTAAGAATGTACACGAGGATATACACCACGAGGCTCGAGCCAAACAATCACTTAATATAATAAGAAACAATTAATAATATACACCAACTTATACAAGGTCACTATTCAAGACATCTCGTCAAATATCCATACATATATTTAAATAATTTATACGAGCCAAACAGGCCCTTAGGTTAGAGAGGATCTGCAGAAAAGCTTCCTTTAGTAGGTTCCTTGCCGCTCTTGCTAAGCGATCCTCGCACTTTTTGGAGGAGGTCTGGGGAAGGTCGGGAGAGCTAGTAGGTATTTGTTAAGCGGGATGTTGTGTGTGAACATAATAAAATGTCTTGTTTGTGCCTATTGTAGCCGATATCTAGAAAAAGGGGGAATCAATTTGCTCCAGAATTTCCACCACTCCTAAGCCGTGAGTTTTCTCGGAGCAATTCTAGAGATGACTTTTCGCACTGTACTAAATCTGTCTCCAGCATGTTGCTGAGTTAGAAAACGATCAAAAGTTTTGGAAAAATAAAAAAGTCATGAACCTGGCGAGATCGAAGCTCGCTCTCCCAGACTACGAAAAGTTGTCAACAAAGGCTAAGTAACGAACTATGGAAAAATAACATTTAGGAAACGGAACCGTCTTTTACTTCCCCTTATACTGCCTTCCAAAGTCTGCAGTCCAAAGTTTTCAGGCCACGGACGTGTCGTTATTCCTCTTTGAACATGCAACCAGCCCAAATCTAAGGAAGTGCCCTACAATTACCGTATCTCTCTCACAAGTGCATCTAGACTGCAATTTCACTGGCGCGAGAGTGTGCTTTCATAAAGCCATTCCCATATTCGCCGTCTTGTGCAGGCAAGTTGAGTATCTCTTCAGCCCTTCAGTTCGTTCCTCTTCCCAATATATAATATCTACTCACTGTGGAGGTCTGTTCAAAGGAGTAGCTCCATGTTAACATCAAATTTCGATGGGCGTTATCATCCAACACTGGTGTTGTCGTGATGCGGGGGCACCCCTCGCGTTTCGTTTTCGATGAAAAGAAATCGTATATTTGGGGATGGGGATGGGGAGGGGGTTTAGGTATAAGGTAAGATCTTACCCTTTCTTAGAGTCGACCCACTTCTCCGCTCGGCACATACAGGTCAGGTGATGTCAAGGTTGTGTTGAGAGGGGAGGAGCGAGTGACCTCAAGCCCTGCCTGCGTCGCGCTGAGGTGGCTCAGGTGGCTCGAGGGTGGTTAGGTTGAGCAACAAAAGTCGTTCCTTCCTCCAGGTCTCGATCAGCACGACAACCTGAGACTCGACCTCTTGACCATCTCTCGACTTGAGTGACCTGAGGGAGCAGCTAAAAGCCCACACTATGGAAATGAAGTTTGGGGAATCGACGATTGGTATCCCACACCTCGTGACCTCGTGCAATGAAGTCAATCATGAAGAATCCTCCAGCTTGGTTTCGCCCGTACGGTCAGGTCAGAGTATGGATTACTGTTCACCTACTTTTCTAGAAACAGTACGAGATAGTCCAGAAATAACCTCCTAAATGCTACCCGATAGCACTAAATGTACTCTCTTGTATAACCTAGAATGATGATTAAACCGTGTACTACTACCTAGAGTAGTACGCTCTTGACCGACTGCTAGCATACTCAAAATAATTGGGAACACAAGCAGGGTTTCGTTACTTCCATCTGCTAGGGCGAAGAAGGAACTGAATCTCGATGATAATACCATAAGATGAAGTAAGTCGCTGCTCTAATTCCAACACTGGTTTTTGGACTTCAATGCCACACAACAGTGCAAGGTAAGGCCAAGTTTTACAAGCTAGGAGGCAACCCTCATGTATTACTTATTGTGCCTTGTTCACAATGCACATAAACCCCATACAGACGAGCCACCGCCTACATTCAAAATTCAAAATTCTTCATTCTTCATTCTTCATTCTTCATTAACATAATATCTGAACCTCCACCTCAGACTATCTACGACCAATCATCATCAGCAAACTTCCCCTTCCAGAAGCCTCTAAAATTCTTCTTCAACCCGATGGTCTTGATATCCTCAATCTCCTTCGGCGTCAATTTAAACAAAGCAACCTTCTGATAAGCCTTCAACCTATCCTCACTCGAGCTAGTCGTCAAAGCCACGATTCCCTGATCAATCACCCATCTCAACGCGATTTCTCCAGGTGTAACACCATACTTCTTTGCTAGAGTATCGTAAGTCTCGTCAAGTGGTCCTGGTTTTGCTTTTACCGCTGCGGTTAGTGGTCCATAAGCGGAGAGAGCGATTCCATTCTTCTTGTGGAAGTCGATGAGGGTTCCGTGTTGAAGGTAAGGATGATACTCTATCTGATTGATTGCGGGCTTGATTTTGGCCGTTTCGAGGATGGCTTCAACGTCGGGTTGGAGGAAGTTGGAGATTCCGATGCTTTTTGCCTTTCCGGATGCGTGGATGGCTTCGAAATCTGCCCATTTTGCCTGTTTCCAATGTTAGAAAGTTGTTTCATGGACATTATGATAGGCCGGGAGATGTACCTGTAAAGCGGCTTTGGACCCTTCGGCGAAGAAAGGGGCATGGATAAGATATTGATCAACATAATCGAGCTGCAATTTCTTGAGAGAAAGTTCGAAGGCTTCTTGAGTATCTTGAACTTGCGTTCCAGAGATCTTTGTCGTGACATATAATTTCTCACGTGGTACCCCTGCCTCCTTGATGGCGATTCCAAGTTCGGCCTCGTTGTTGTAAACTAAGTTCGTTCAGCCCTTCGGCCCTCCCCTGCTTACCTAGGGTTTGAGGGGGGGGGAAGGAGATATAAGATACCTTGCGCCCCGTCAAGATGATAAAATCCCGCCTTGATCGCCATAACGACCGTCTTTACCAATTCTTTGTCAATGGGAGCACTTGGGTCGTCCTTGTAGCGGGCTGTACCCAGGCCGTACCCAAGCTAGCCGAGAGTTAGAAATGCTGCGCTCTTGACTCGAGAGTTGAAGAGAGAATCAATTTACCGCTGGGATTTCATTGCCATCATTCAGCTTTATGTCCGGAAGTTGGGATTGTTGTTTGGACCCTCCTGTGTTTCCCGCCTCTTCAAAGGAAGTCTGGAAAGCTGAGCTGGTTGAATTCATCTTGGAAAGGTGGGATATCGATTGAGGAGCTCGCCACTTGGTTGTCTGAGGAATGTGTCTCGCTGAAGAAGAGAATATGGTCAATCGGATGGGTCTTAGGCGAGTGGACATATGAAGTGTGTATATCTGTGTTTTGAAACTTCAACCTGGTCTGGCCTGAGAGATGCCTTCTTGATTACCTACGACGTGTAGGTAGAGGTAGAAAGCATGCCGACCTCGGCCCGGAATGTCGGACATACCGCTTAAACGATTAACGCCGGATCCTCCACGGATCATCTCATCTTTTCCTTTTTCACAAATCCTGTAACAACTCCAACACTCTGCTCGCCTCGTAAACCCTATCTACCCCAATTTGACTTCCAATGCTCTTGCATCCATTGTTTACGATGCAGATGCGTCATGCCCCTTCTTTTGCCTCTTCGATGGAGTATTATGACGCGTGTTTCCATATTGGTGCTCAATGAGAAGTCGACTTTTGGAAACAAGAGAAGCTGAATTGACAAGTCGTCAAAATGGAAATAAGTCTTATCTCACACAGCATGCGTCACCTCAGCTAAAGTACAGATCCTGCAATTCACCCTAAAAAGGATACAAACTCATTTGAAACCATCTTTTTGGTGAGAAAGTTTACGAGAACTGTAAAAAGCCCTACAACTTTAAACAGGGGTCTTATACATTTACGGTGAGTTGACCGCAAAGTCTGTACGTACGCAGCCCTATCACGATCAGACGCGACTGACTGGTGTGACAGCGTGATGTAATATTAGATGGGATGAGATGGAGAGAAGGAAAGTCCAGAAGTCCGTTTGTCCTTTGGGCTCAATCTGATTTTCAGGAGCGTTTCAGATTGTCTGTGTGCAGTGTGCACTGTGGACGTCCAGGAGTCGGCTACCTATCGCCTCTCAAGGGGGAGTATTTACGAGTACTCCGCAAGTGCCTCACAATTTTTTTCGCCAAGCTCGAGGATTTCTCACCAGTTTTCAAAGGATATACGGATATACTTTCCTGTAAATTATGGGAAGAAATTGTGAGGAGAAAGAGTTTCCCACATGGTCACGGTATATACCGTACGGTATGTATTGTACATACCCCTGGACCCCAACCAAATCCCGGTGTCTATTTTTACTTGTAACATCCCGTTCCATTGATCCCCACAAAAGCTTGCGTGTTCGTCTGGTCAGCGTTCATCATGTTTTACAATTCAATAATGCCCATATTTCTGCTTGCCTTTAAGCCGTCCCGTCTCTTTTGTTGTTTCCAATGTGATCTCCAAAACCTCTTCTCTTCTTCCCCCCAACTTTTCCTCGCGATCTTCACTGCATCGTGGAGTAACCTCAGCTTATTTGTTTTCGGAATCAAACCAGATCTAGCCATCAACCTTCTTTCGATGCGGTTCTAGACTCATTTATATACCTTTTTATATTATTTCATTTTTGCTTTACATACATATACCCATTTCATTATGATTCAATCAAGCGGCTCATGCTGCAGTTTCCGCCGTCTGCTCGTTATTTTCCTCACAACCATCGTCCTATGGACACTTTACCATCGAGCGATTACCTTCCAGGCCGTAACCTCCATCGCACCAAGCGTCAATGTCGTGATAGCAGCCACAAGGTCCGGGAACTACCAATGGGCATACAACCTCAAAATCCCGAACCTGGTCATCGTGCCCTACATCGCCGATGACCCAAACGCCCAATTCCACCCACCCTCCAACAAAGGAAACGAAGCAATGATATACCTCTCCTACATAACCGCCTTCTACGACACCCTCCCCGACTTTAGCATCTTCGTCCACGATAGCGAATACGCCTGGCACAACGACCTCATCCTCGACCATTCCTCGACCACCACCCTCCAAAACCTAGATCTCGAAGAAGTCGAAAGACGCGGCTACGTAAACTTAAAAATCGATTGGATCGGTGGATGTCCGGGATGGATCAACAGTTCCGTAACCATAGACTCGCCCCAATACTCCAAGCTCAAGCAAGAAGAAGTCCACGTCCGTGACATGTTCAAGAGCATGTTCCCCGGCCATGAAGTCCCGGAAATCTTCGGGGGACCTTGTTGCTCCCAGTTCGCAGTCACGCGAGCAGCGATTCAAAAACTCCCGAAACAATGGTATCAAGACCGGATTGATTGGATCCTTCGCACGGAATTGCAGGACTATATTTCGGGCCGACTGTTTGAGAGACTATGGGCATATATGTGGAATGGGAAGGCGATTGATTGTCAGATTGAATACAAGGCCCTTTGCAGAGTTTATCATATCTGCTTTAAGGACCAGGAGGATTTGGATCGGTGGAATGGGGGAATGGCGTTGGCTGAGAAGGGGAGGAAGGATAGTTTGGCGGATAGGCAGGAGAATGGTCATATCGATGATCGAACAGAACACGCGGTCGCGGAGCTGGAACCGTGGCTGAAGAGATGGAAAGAGGAGGCTATGATGAGGGGAAGGTCGAAATGGTATCGTTGGAAGATTGCTGGAGACCTGTGAAAGCGTTTTGTTTTTGTTTTGTTTTTAGACTTAAAAAATTATCATATCCAGAGAAAAAAACACTCATATAATTTACTGGGTTAAGGGGGGCGTAGCAGTTGAGTAAGACCATGCACGGCTACTGGTCTACTGCGAGCAATCGCGGTGTAATATTGTTGTGTTGGCGGGGTTGACTACACGAGAAAAAAAAGAGCAAAGATAAATTGTTAGGTACGTGAAGGAGAAATCAACCTACTGCGTTTCATGAAACCAAACTGTTGTTATTCCATCATTCAAGACATCTCATCGGACCCTGATAAAATCCATCTACAATCTCCTTGTACAGCGACTTATTTTGTCTTACAAAGTCAAAAAAATGTCGAAAATCATTCTCCCTATTTACAGTAGTACAGCGTCCAGTCAGAGTAGACAGGACGTTTCGCGATCCCTAGACCCATGTAGTTCATCGAATCACATGCAAGATACCTTACAGCGTGTCTATTCCCCCAAGAGGCTATAGCATTGACTTTGATGTACAGCAGGGTTTTGTCGCGGCTCCACTGTAAACAACACAACTTACGTGAATTTTAAATATCGACCCCGCCTTGCTAACTTACAACAACAAACTTCCAGGACTACAACAACCGCCAAAATGAGTTATTTTGACTCTCGATCGGTCGTTGCTTCAGTCTATCGTCCACGAATACCACCTCCCAACAAAGTGGTCAAGAAGCAGCCACCTACGTGGGGCAAGAGAAAGGTGGATCGAAAGATACAAGATGCAGGTCTCTCCAAGGTGGAGATTTGACTCCGTGGAAGGCTTTCGTCAAGGAAGCAATGGTTCAATAGGTATAGAGTTGTACTTGGAGAAATTCATATTGCTCTCGTCTAATCTAGTTTCCAATCTTACGGGCGAGTCCTTTAGACCTGCTGGAAATTTCCCAGAGGTCGCTAGCTACTGAGCGATTTGTCTTCGAGGATTTTCCCCATGAAATAGCAAGCACTCTTCTTTCTGTTTTGTTGATATTAAGTCGTGTTTCAAGTGGATTATATTCTATTTCATTTTCTTCTCTGGGTTCTGCAGGGTTTTTTTGGAAGAAAGAATGACACTAACTCATATAGGGGACTCTTGCACTAGGTGGTATCGCAAAGCCGAGGAGACTCAGGAGATGATCGAAGCCATGAAACAAGAAGCTATTGATATCGCCAACGAAGTTAGGATGGCAAACAAAGAGCGAGAGAGAGAACTTCATGAGCAAATCTTTCGAAGTGAGGAAAGGCTGTCTAACCAGCGGAAGAGACCAAATAGGAACGAGAAGGCTCACCATACTTTCCGAAGCGGTCGTATTCAAGAGGCATACGATGCAGAAGTAGAGACTATAGAAGAAGCGAATGAGAAGCGAGCAAGCCCAAGGAGACATACGTACGAAAAGCTTCTGGACGGGAGAGAGTCGGATGATGAAGACGACAACTCATTAGACGACTTAGACCCGGATAATATCGCGGTGTTAGAGGAGCGGCGTACGTAAAGATATCTGCGGTTTCTAGATACGTATGCATGTTTCGGGAAGAGTATCTTGCTTGACTTGAGATAAACTATCTTTTACCTCCTCATTGTTTACTTCCTTGTCTTCTAAGCCAAGTTGGTTTGTAACCGGGAGTCGGAGTCTGCTGAGAATAGGAAATGTAAATTAGTAAAATTAAAGCAACTCTACTCCTTTGTCCTCTATCACGCAAATTGTGAAGTCTTTTCATGCTTACAATGCCATATTCCCAACACTGGACTCTCGTCAATGCAACTTCCGAGTATATATTTCAGCTTACTAGAACCAATTGAAGAGTTGCAATGAAGAATAGGGTGTTCTAACGCCCATCATCAAGTTGTAGTTGTGGTCAATCTCAATCCTTTTCAAGATCAGCCCGACCTATAGTACACCCAGTTTCCGCAACCCAGTGCGTTCAATAATCGCGAGTTTGGACATAAGATAGTGCATATAATGCCAACTTTTATAAATGGGAATAACAAATTTTCACCATTCAGTGCGGCAGCTACAGGAAACCATGTCGGTTGGTTTCCGTGGAATTGTGTACTAAATTCCAATGGACAAATCACACAACGACCAATAAGCATTGCTTCTAATCTGATTGGTGATCTAGGATTTGAGTACGATAATATCGCAGAGCAGGTGAGGACTCAATTTCTCACCTTGAAGTGTCTTGTTTGAAATATACTAGTAACTCTCCTCTCCCTCCTTCTCCCTAAACAATTCTAAGCAAGTATACTGACTACAAGCCCCTGGAAAGTAAGATCATGGGGACTCTTTTAGCTTGGTTAGGCGAGTCTGGGACTGCTAGAAAGACACGAGTCAATATGGTATGTTTCCTAGTCTCTCCCTGGTATAGAGGAGCACTAACGGGTACTCGTTATATTCGCGAAAAAACAGTTGCAGTATGGAAAAAGGCTTAGGGGTAAGTCTAATTACTCTGCTCATGGTAAATAATAGAGAATAGAGGTGCTAGTATAGCTTAAGCCGTTATATTATAAACAACACACCTTTTCCTACAGTTATGCCTAACCCGTTAAATAATTTACACACACACGCAAAAAATTTGATCGTTCCGCCACGGGTAAACACTCCTACCGCGCATATGACCATGTGGACCGAATCCAGGGATTATATGCTAGATATGGGAACAGTAGTAAGTAATCGCCGGGTGGAGAAAAGGGGGGGGGCAGAGATAAATTTGTATACCAGGTAGCATAACACGCGAACAAGGAGGGAACTCCTCGTTTAGTCTTGTAAGTTTTTATTTTGTATAATATATTATGAACTTCAAGTTGGACTAGATTAGTCAAAGATACATGTATTGATAAATCGCATAAAATCTTCTCTCTCTTTTGATGTATTTCTTCCTCTGATGTAAAAGCAACTCTAAAGTATAGTTAGTTAAGTAAGTAAACCATTCGAATGTAGATTGCGACTTGAACTAAGACAGATTCTCGGATACAAAGAGGTAAATAGTAAAGTATATTAATAAGCTAACACTAACCTAGAAACATCTACAAAATTCCACTCTCCTTCATAATTTCAAATTTATCCTATTCATTTTGTTACTAATGCTACTCTACATACGAACTGGAAGAATTGGTTTCATGGCAGAAACGATGAATAGAGCTCTTACCTATAAGTCAAGGCGTACACTAATCATGGTTAGGTTTAAGCTTTTCCTTTCTTCTCATTCATACCTTCTGGTTCTTCCTCATTATTCGAAATGGTTGGGTTAATATGTTTCAAGTCTCCCAAATGGTTAGCAAAAGTCAATGAAAAGGAAGGTACGATCATTACACACCTTTCTCACTCTGTTATGATCCACCTCTCCAACAACAACCTCTGGACTGTCACCTCCTTATTATAACTTCTCCATCATACTGAACGGCGACTCCTTATTGATAGCCCATCAGATATCTTTACCACCAGAAAGACACTTCACAGGATGCACCATTGGAAAGCACAGGTACCGTAAAGCTATTGCGGGGTGATACATACCACCAGTGGAAGTCAAAACTTGGGAGCTAGCGAGTGTCCACTGAATTATATGTTGAGAACGCTATTAAAAACAACTTTATAAAACAAACTAGGTAAACTGATAGAGGAGCGAGTCAATATTTGCGATAATGTTTAACACTAAGTTGTGGTGTTGAGAAAACCAAGTGACATAACGTGTTAGCAACTTAGCGGAGAAGAAGCGGACAAGAATAATAATTGAGGAAAATGTTCATGTACTAGGACGTAAATAAAAACAAGAATCAGAATAAGCTGCCTCTAAGGGGGAGAAAGAACCTGCAGATTTGAGGCATAGGCCGGCCTACCAAACCACCCTTTATACTTTATCACAGCGTAGTACGGGACTTAATCAAGTCGTAAAAATATAATAAAAAATCTATTCGATTACTATAGCAGTCTTAAAAAAGTGTACTAGGTCTTATCACTTTCTAAAAAACGGTTGTGGTTGTATCGAGGTAGAAGCTGATGCCTTAAATCGGCAGGTTTCCCCCCCCCCCTTAGAGGCTGCTGCGGCTTAAACTGTGGGTATTTCATTAACCGAGTCCTCTCACTGGGCCGATGTCAGCGGCCGCAGCCTTATAGAACCCCATCTTGGAAATTTTGTAAATTACGCGCCATGAAAGGATTATCCGTACATAAATAACTTGAAGAGCACTTGAAGAAGGATAGGTTCCTCTCTTCTTATCTTTCTTGATAAAAGCTCTGGTTGATAATTATGTCTAACATAATTCGTGGGCTCTATTTTGCTAATTTACTTTATGTATTCTTTTAAGATGGTGTTTTGGGACAAACTTCGAGCGTAAGCTGGCAATTCCCGGTGGCTGATGGGTTGATTGTAAATACGAAAGATGTAGTGAACTTTTAATGGACATCGAATTATGGCGAGGTATGGCTTTAGCTGTGGTGTGAACTAAAGGCTGCTCTAGGTGAGATTCCACCACACCATTAGTGGTTTTGAATAGCACTTTCTAATTCTCAAGCAGGAAGTAGCATCAAGGTCAAGACATCGGGGAACTACACATACGTGATTGCGAAAGAAGCCCCAGCAGTCAACTCGTTTCCTGTAGCATGCCATGCTGCTCTGGCAACTGCGCGAGTAGCTGGTGGAGTTGATGATCCGGTGGGAGTGACATTTGTATCTCTACCCACTTCAGGAGCATCCGTTCCGGCGAAAACATTTGCACTTGCTGCCGTTTCCACTACTTCTTCGGCTTCCACATCGACAACGATATCCACGGCGAGTTCAACGTCAGTATCTTCGAGCAACACCCCGAGTCAAACAACTTCCCCATCCACAACAGGCTTCGTAGGAGTACAGCCTGTAGCAACAGTTACTGCAGCCCCCTCCCAACCAGCCACTTCGCAAGCGAGCGCGATGAACACAGGCACAAAAGCAGGAATTGCAATTGGTATTATATTGGGAGTGGGAGCCATTATGGGAGTCGTGAGCTGGCTGGTTGTTCTGGAAAAAAAGAAGAAGTACGCATAACGAAGAGAGAAAGACTATAGAATCGGGAAAGGCTGAGCCGGGAGGTGATTCGATGAGACATGAATTGAATGCTATACGTAGCCATCATGAACTTGATGTTAGGGAACATGATTCGATGAGGTACGAATTGAATGTGTCTCATGGTTATCAGGAACTTAATGCTAAGAAAGATGATGATGGCAGACAAAAACGTTCTTATTATGAGCTGCCTTGACGGGAGTCCAGGAGGGAGGGGAGTTCGAAAATAGACAGTCATATAACAATGGAAAGTATAAATCTGAATGCGCAATTGTAATGGATGAGAACCGGTTGAAAGGAGC
Source organism: Hymenoscyphus infarciens (assembly GCA_001414345.1). NCBI lineage: Eukaryota > Fungi > Ascomycota > Leotiomycetes > Helotiales > Helotiaceae > Hymenoscyphus > Hymenoscyphus infarciens. Next base: position 64,024 of record LLCB01000202.1, on the reverse strand, counting down.
TCATTTTCATATGAAAATCAACGAGCTCTTCGGAATCGGAACGACGGCTGTTGAAGAGAGATTCGAATTGTAAATACCTCTAACATGATTGTCCAATGAATAAAGGAGTATAGTGTGTCGAGGCACCGTAAGCCTAGGAAAAGCGGCCACGGTGGCGACAGCGTTCCAGGCTGTGGCTTGAACCGAGGCAGAAGGTTGGAGGGGAGGGAGTCTTGATAAGCCAAATACCAACAGCTACAATTGTTCACTTTCCTACATAATTTCTATTTCCTCCCTTGAGCAGAAACTCATCTCTCATTCGATTCCAGCTTATGCTTTCCAAACTTCTCTTAAGGCCTCAAATACTTCGCATGCGACGTGCGCAAATGGCTGCACACCTCTCCAACAGCTCCCCCGCAGGGAGGAAGACTCTCGCAGAACTCCCCAAGTCCTGGACTTTCACCTCCTCCTTACCCGCAGACTCCAAATATCCAACTCCAGCAGACTCGCATAATACACCGAGAGACGAGATACAGCCACGGCAGGTAAAAAATGCACTCTTCACCTGGGTTCGGCCCCAGGAATCTAAGGATCCAGAGCTTCTAGGAGTAAGCCCTTCGGCATTGAAAGACCTAGGCATAATCGAAGGCGACGAGAAGACGGAGGAATTCAAGCAGACGGTCGCTGGTAACAGACTGCTGGGCTGGGATGCAGAGAAGGGTGAAGGCGGATATCCTTGGGCACAATGTTACGGAGGCTGGCAGTTTGGATCATGGGCTGGGCAGTTGGGCGACGGACGTGCGATTTCCTTATTCGAGACGACGAATGCGGACACGAAGAAACGATATGAACTACAATTGAAGGGAGCTGGTCTCACACCCTACTCAAGGTTTGCAGATGGGAAGGCAGTCTTAAGGTCGAGCATAAGGGAATTTGTGGTCTCGGAAGCTTTGAATGCGTTACGAATTCCTACAACGAGAGCCTTGTCCTTGACATTATTACCTCAAGAGAAGGTGCGGAGGGAAATGATAGAGCCGGGGGCAATAGTCGCTCGATTTGCGGAGTCTTGGTTGCGAATAGGCACATTTGATCTTCTCCGGGCGCGAGGCGATCGCGATATGATCCGAACTCTCTGCATATACATCGCAGAAAACGTATTTGATGGATGGGAATCACTTCCAGCTCGAAACCCGGCAGATGATGGCAAGAACACGACCCCGCTGGGCACAGGAATTGCCAAAGATACAATTGAAGGGCCTGCTGGCCTCGAGGAGAACCGATTTACGCGTCTTTATCGCGAGATTGTGCGCCGAAACGCAAGGACTGTAGCAGCCTGGCAAGCGTATGCTTTTACAAATGGTGTACTCAATACTGATAACACATCCATATATGGCCTTTCTATCGATTTTGGACCTTTTGCTTTCCTCGATAATTTCGATCCTCACTATACCCCAAACCACGATGATCATATGCTTCGATATTCTTATCGAAATCAACCTACAATTATCTGGTGGAATCTTGTTCGATTGGGCGAAAGTCTGGGGGAGCTCATGGGAATTGGTAAGGACGTTGATGCTGAAGAATTTGCCGAAAAGGGAGTTCGACAGGAAGACGCAGACGAATTGGTCTCCCGCGCCGAAGGACTCATTACTCGAGTAGGAGAAGAATTCAAGGCAACCTTTCTCGAGGAATACAAACGTCTGATGACCTCCCGCCTTGGCCTCAAAGCATTCAAAGAATCTGACTTCGAAGAGTTGTACAGTGAGCTTTTAGACACCATGGAAGCTCTTGAACTAGACTTCAACCACTTTTATAGAAGGTTGAGTCATTTCTCCGTACGTGATCTCGAAACTTTGGAACAGCGCAAGCGGGCAGCAGGCGTTTTCTTCCATGGTGAAGGGGTCACAGGTTTGGGAAATACCGATGAGTCGGCACGTACTCGTATTGCGAACTGGCTCGGAAAATGGCAAACTCGAGTCTATGAAGACTGGGGTCCAGATGGAGATGATGCTTCTCGGCAAGAGGCAATGAAGAAAGTCAATCCTAAATTTATACCCCGAAGTTGGGTATTAGACGAACTCATCAAGAGAGTAGAGAAAGGTGGGGAAAGAGATATTTTGGACAAAGTCTTAAATATGGCACTAAATCCCTTTGAAGAACATTGGGGTTGGGATGAAAAGGAAGAAGAGAGGTTTTGTGGCGATGTACCGAAGCACGACAGAGCAATGCAATGTTCGTGTAGCTCTTGAGTTGGACATGTAAAATTCTTGTGGAACAATCTCTTCATTATTCGGGGCAGCCAGTGACGTGAGGTTTTCGGAACATGATGTGATGCGCCCATATCAAATTTGCTTTTAAACAAGTGGTGCTTCGCCTCGAATTTGCGACAAGAAATTATTATGCGCCAGCCCTTTTATCAAAACCACACGCCCAAATTTACCAGTTTGGTCCAGAGGGAGAACGGGAACTTATGTGCCCTTTGAGTCTCCGACAAAAATAGCTGTTCCAGCCTCTTCATGCTCCAAAAACAGTCACATTGCATGTTCACCCATGAGAATGGGGGAAATGGCTGAGAGAGTGGAGGCTTCGCAGAATTTCTATCAAATCGCGTCAAAGCAGAATGTCTTCAGCTCGCTTAACACACCAATTGTCGTGTTTCAATAGACGAAAATGGGCAAAGGGGGGCTAGACCATGCATGCCAATATTGGTGGCGCGAGGCTGATGTCCATTCAGGGTACACACAACACCAAGGGACCAGTGAAAACCGTGGAAATGTGGAACCTATCCTATCCTTCCCTGGCTCTTCTTTCAAGCAATGGCAGAACCCGAAAATCGACAAGGCAGATTATGTTAGTCTATGCCGTGAGGCTCCGCAGCTTGACTGCGGATTGAAGCGTTGTCGATTCTTTCTTTCCTCGAGTCCCTCAAACCGGGTAATACCCTTCTCGTTCCTAGAACAAACAACGTCTTTCCCCTGAGGCACCACGCTCTTTATTCTTAGGGGACGACAGTGTAGGAAAACGACGTACATTCGCTAACAGACGAACGAACCTCGCACCCCATTCGACCCCGCGATCGGAAGGTAGAAGCTTGAAGATGTCGGCTTCTTATCACCAGCTACACTCACAGCATCATGACAAACTCGACAAGGCCCTCTTTACTCGGAACATGTGCGCGTTTGGGTTGTTTGCAAGCTGGATAGCCGGGATTGCTGCTTTCGGGGGTGGGTGCTATTGTGTATATTTGGAAAGACAAGTGGATTCGAGACCGGAGTTCGTTATCCCACATCTTGCGAAAGAAGTACTGCCTCTGGGAATAAATATTGTCCTTACCTTCCTGAACGAAAGCATGGGGTATATCCACAACACTTCGCTACGATGGTCCTTACAATACGAAAACCGACTCACGTTCAATTCAAATTTACGGCTCCTTTCAAGCTCAGCGAAATCATTACCGAATAAATGGTACTCGAACATATTTTACCTCTTCTCTATCATTCTTTCATACGCCACAACATCATTAATTTTCTTGGGATGGAATCCGCAACTCTCTAAAACCTTCAACGGATCACATACTTCTCCTTCGCTGGATGAAAACCTCATCGAAGTCTCCGGTGTCGCACTCATTCTATTCGGTGTCAGTTTACTTGGCCAAGCGCTCATCGCAACCTGGGCATTATGGACGACTTACGTTCCAACATGGTCTTCCAACCCTCTCGATACAGTTTACGCTTGCACGCTCACTCATATCCCCAACACTGGAAAAGCAGCTCCCAATCCCCTTATTCGCAGGACAAATCGCTGTATGAAATCAATTCATCAAGCTCACGAACCATCGATACCCACCTACCCAAAAAAGAAACAAGGACCAGCATGGAAAGCACATCCAGAAGTTCGATACGTATTGGGTCTTCTCTGGGCCCTTGTTCCTCTTGGCGGCTTGTGGGGAGGCGCGATTCATGTTATGATTATCAAGAAGAACCCCAATGGCATCTTGGGGAGTAGTTGGAATTTCCTCCCCATGTTCACGGGCGAGACTGTTCGCAAATCCTCATGTCCCGCAGCACGATGCACAGATGGAACATCAGTTCTTAACGTGGGGTGGACTGCGAATACTGGTGTGATAGGAAATGTCGGATCGATATTTCTGATCGCGGCATTTCAAGCAGGTCTAACACTAGCCCTCCACTGCGCGGAGCTCCTTGTCAATCTATCTCGGGATGAAATGACCTTTCGCATGGCGACGACACCCAAAGGCACCGATCCCCGCTTCAACAGTATAATAGCTGCTTTCTCGTCCTGGCAAACAATCACCCTCTTTCTCTTCAAAGCAGCTGTGCATTGGCTCTTTGGTCTCTCGATAAACAATGATTTTAAACTAGGAGTCAACATGTACCCGCCTCAAATCTTCTATTTCACGGCCTTCGCCTTGGCGGTCGCGTTGTTCGCAACATATGTCAGCGCGAGGTGCCCTGACGGGCCAATGCCTGCGACATTTGGGCATCTACAAACGATGGCTGATTTAATTGATGATTGGGACGATAGGATGTTCTGGGGTCATAAAGGATACGGACAACATGGCCAGCCAGCTTACGCGGGAATGAGCTACAAGAAATTACCCATGCCAGCTATGGATAAGGTTTATGGGGGGGTAGATATGGTTCCTGTTTTGACAACGCCTGGGAGTGTGTCGACCACGAGCTTTTTTACGAATACCACCACGAGTACAGGGGGCATGCAACAGCCTTACCAGCATGGAACTTATAATGGGGGATTGTATAGTACGGGGGCGCCGACTACTTATAGTCATGTGTATGGATATTGAGCTAGTCTTAGATTGTGGAGTTTGGAATGGAGCTTGAATGTAATTTTGCATGGGAGCGTGGAGTTGGAAAGTGTGGTTTTGTTTGGGTATTTCTAGATTTGCAGAACTGGATCTTTTTACTGAGACCCCTTTACTGGGTAGTTTTCTCTTTCTGTTTCGTTCAAGCTTGTATGGACTTGGTCATGATCACTTCCAGTGGAGTGAGCTAATTCAGTAAAACCAGCTAGATCAGTAGGACTTGAAATTAGGAGCTAGGTTGCTTTCATTCTCTCTGAATCCTGAATCCTAATAAATTTTTCTCTCGCTGTTCTAGGGTTGTTCTAGATATAGTAAGTTACGAGTTAAGCTTCCCTTTTAACGATATTTTATAAATCATGCGTTTTTCTTCCTAGGTTTTTTCTTTATTTATTTTAGAAAACAGAAAACTAAAGTACTCTTTAAGATATAAGACCTACCTAGAAAGAACCGCTATATCTTCTTATCTATCCTCTCTATTTGTTACTATATCTAAGCAAGTATAATAAGAATAAACTTAATTTTTAGAAAACCCCCTTTTTGTAAGAAATTCTCTTTTCGTAAGGAAAAATTTCACACCCCTATAAAGTTAAGTAGTCTCTACTAAGACCCTATAAAAATTTAGACATATATAAAAGTGTCTGTTTTCTGCCTAAAAAGTTTATAGAGTAAGAAAAGAGGTATAAAGCTCTTATTAGCTATTCTTAGAGATATAATAACATACGTTATTATTAAGTAAAGAGGGAAAAAGTGTCTAGGAAATAGACTATAAGTATATAAAAATTGAAATTTTCTAAAAATATCGTTAAAAGGGAAGCTTAAATCGCAACTCACTGTACCTGGGTCAATTATTCCAAGTTTCTAGGCCAGTTTTTCAAAATCTTCTAAAGAGTTAGAACAACGAGTCGTTGAGCTACGAGAGCTACCCAGAAATTTTACTGCTGCGTCTACGGTCTATCGTGAGCCAGTATTGCTAGGTCAGAAGCGGGAAGAACTAAGCCGACCCCGTGTTTAAGCAAAGTCATTGACGATTTTGCTATCGTGCTGGTCCTTTTGACATGTTTTTTTCAACTGCCGGCTCTCAGCAAGTGCCGGAAGCTTCCTAATTTAGCTCCACAGTTAGTGACAACGCCTACATGGCTAGCATATCACGGGACTCACCCCTTCAAATTTGGTCTAGATTCTAGTCTACAAGTTTTGAAAGTTTAGGTCATCGGCCTTGGATACTTGTGTACAATCAATTGCCCTTCCGGTTTTCCCCGTCTTCGACCTGGCAATTTTTGGAAATAATCTATCAGCAGTCAACAGTCAGAACGTTCGGCAGCGGCCCTCCACCACCACCTCTTCCTCCTATTCTCAATGAACCTTGTGTTGTACTGTATACCCAGAATTGTAGCGTACTCAATGGAACCTTTGTTGAATTTTGTAGGATCAGTATATGCTTCAATCAGGCGAAGAGGCCATGAGATTGGGTAGATCGCCAAAATCGAGGGAGATTGCTAGGTCAGAGAGGAACAAGGCACTTTTGAGGCATACGGCTGGTGATGATACTGATCAGGTGGTAAAGGGAGATGCGACAGAATTTGGTTTTGCCAGGGAGTGATGTGGATGTTTCACCTCCTCAATAAACAGTCTGAATTATCAAGTAATTGAGAAACGTCATGTACAATATGACCTTGGTGAGACAATGGAGCTTATGAGTGGAGGCTTTGTGTATGGGATCAAATTATCAGCGAGGTTGTATTTAGAAAGAAATGATTATTGTGGGGTGCCAAGACTCATTTTGAAACAAGGAATCTTGGGAATACCGAGTAGACACTTCACAGAATCTAAACCCTGAAGATGAAAAGGCAAATTTTTGTACTGGGAAATTCAGAAGATGACTTGGTTCCAAACAGTGACTTGTCCACACTATAGCCACACCAAAATTGTCCAGCTTTTATCACAACCCCGAACGCCCAAGAGTCTAAACTCCAAAATCCAAATAACGGAAAAAAATAACATCTCCCAAGTGATAGATCCCACCCATCACAAAGAATAAGTCAAAGATTCCTAGTCCTAGTTTTTCTCGAGGTCGTGTGTGCCGTGATTCTCGTCGTTGTTCTTGGCGTCTGTGTATCGCAAGCCCTTTTCCATATTTTCGTCGGATGCCTCGAATTGCTCCCAGTTGTGACGGGCGTTCTCATACTCGGCCTCCTTCTCTCTCAAGGTCTTGATGGAAATTCTGGCGTGATTTTCTAATTTCTTGACATCTTCAACCAACCCTTTGACCCGAAATTCTAACTTATTGATGTAGAAAAAGAGAAAAAGACACAGAGCAGACCAGAAAAGGAGGGTAAGTGGAGTAGTAAGGTCACAGCAATCGCGGAGGGTCTTTTGCGCCTGATGATCCATAGTATGGCTGGCGTTTCCGGTGCAATTCATTCCCGAAGAAGGATCTCTCCTATAAGCCATGAGGGAATTGTTGAAGAGTGCGTTGAAGACAACTTGGCTAGTTTCGTTCATGCCGGGGGTGGTTGGAACCTTAAGTTGGGGTGATGGCGCCATTTTTGTTTGGAGGGATCGAACGATTGTTGGGAGGAGGGATGGAAGAGTAATGGTTATTATAACCTCTAGTTCTCAAAATCTACCATGATATAATCCCCTTTTCTGCTGAACAGCGTCAGCACCATCGCTTAGCCGAGTATACTCTCCACACACCGACCCACAACGGGTTTCTTCCGGGGAGTATACTAAACTTCATAAGTACACGTTATGAGATAAATCTAGAGGTGTTTGTTGGATAATATAAAACAACCGACTCCAGCCTAGGAAGGATTTTTGGAAGTTACTAAGTAGCCAAATCCTATGTAGTTGTCAAGTACAAAATATAATTTTTCACTTTGAAAGCACCAGAAGAACACGAAAATTTGAATTAATTCAAAATGTTTGCATATTATGTTTGAACGAGGGTTTTTATTGTGGCAGTATTACGGAATTGTGATGGTGTGCAGTGTGACGAAACTAAGCGAGGCCGACTGGAGTTATTTCAACTTAGCGCACTCTCCGTTTCTAACAATTCCCACTAACACAGCTTAAGCTCCTTTTCCATCTATCAAAACCTCATATTCGTCATCGGCCTCCTTCTCCCGCTTCTCAGCGACTTTAGCTTCTGCTGCGGCCTTGATTTCCTTCCCGGCGGCGTTGAGTTTCTCCTCTAAATCATTTCTCTCCGTCTTCAAGGCCTCCATCTTAAGCTCCAATGTGTGGATTTCGAGTAAAGAGGCAATATTTTCCCGAATTTGTTGGTAAGCAAAGAAGATAAAACAGAACGCGAAAACCAGCATATGTGTATTGAAGCGCGCTGGCGTGGGTGTTTCTTCGAGAGGGGTTGGTTGGATCGTGCAGTGATAGAAAGCTTGGAGAGCTTCCTTTGTTGCTGCTGCTGAGAACATCTTGTTTGAGGTATGGTGGTTGTTTTTTACTTGTGCGAGCTGAGCCAACTAGACCAAATGGCAGGATTGAGGGTTGGAAACGCGGTCTTGATATTGGCAGCGGTGTTCTAGATTTCGTCGAAGGAGCAAAGAGAAAGAAAAAATGTGGGAGGACTGACTTTATATCGATGAATTATGATTTGAGAATGAAATTAGAGCAGTTTTTAGTTAAGTTAAGTTAAGTTAAGTAATGAACTCTGAAGTAATTCATATTTCCCACGTGCTCAATCGTTTTGTCGTGCTCTCCCCTCCCCTAGTCAAAATGTAGCGTAAAACTAGCTTTTCGGCGAGGCCGTCATACAATTTAGCGTTTACACTATCTTTTAATTAGGGGAAGGGAGAGTAACGGCGTTTGTGTGCCTCAATTTGGCAACTAGAGTGTAAGATTACGAGTTATGGCCACGCCCTGTACTAAGGATAGCTGACCTCGTAAACTGGTCATTTGATAATCTCTCAACGAAAATAATGTTACAGTGATGTAATTGAAGAGGGAATAATCCCAGATTCAATGCTAAAACTCCATATCGAAAGAAATGGCGACTCAATTTTAGCATATTCTAGCTTAGGCGATTTCTCTCTTCATTTCGCTGCAAACTTAAGTTAGAACTTATATGAAAATTAAGATTCAAGTGTAGCCTAGCCATTTTTGGATTGCGACATTTGCTAATACTTACGTTATATAAAGGTATTCATATAAAACGGGTTAAAGTCAAGTGGTTAGACGCTTCTTTTGGGCGAGTACTGCAGCACCATAACCAACAATTCAATCCCCCCGAAAAGTCCCTTCGCAAGCCCCTTTTTCTTTGTAATGTGGATCTTCGCAATGATCGGCCTCTTGTCAACTCTCTACGTCCTCTTCATCGTCACAAAGATAAATTACCTCATCCTATCAAAGCAGACGAAAATCTCCATATTATGTCCCAGTCTGAGACGCTCCATCATAACATTGGTAAGGCAAGGGACAAGCATAATACACTTGGGTTGGACGCTGGATGGATTTCATGAGCGGTATGATGATTCGAGGACGGGGAAGAGAACTATTACCATCAGTGAGAACTTAGGGGTATTGGAAGCTGGGAGTAGAGTTCTTCCATGTTTGTTACAAAAGGCTAAGGAGGAGGGAACGGGTTGTGGTGATGTGGTGGGGCGTGTGGTTGATAGATGTTGCCAGGAGGGCGAGATGGAAGCTAAGGTGGTTGGAGTTTAGAAGGTGCCAAGCACACTTACAGGATGAATCACAATTTTCTGTGTTTTCTTTTTGGTATAATAAGGGTAGTCTCCCCCGAGTCAGCGAATCGAATATAAATACCTGTTTTACAATCAAAACTCGCACTTCTCCAGGGGTACCGGGATTCGTAAAGTGGCAACAATTCTATTCTACTCCGTTCCACATTGTTCAAGTAAGATTTCAATCGCCTTAAAGAGCTAGAATATTGAAGATTATCTTGATTCGTGTAAGAGTGCGAGAACAATTAGATAATGGAAAGTGTCTAGCTGATTATTCACCCTCGGTATAAGCGAGAACGACAGAACATGTAATTCACCGATGCGCTGTACAACCGGAGAAAGTAGACTAAGAGTATTTACCTCTTGTCGTAATGATATTCATTCTTGAAGGAAAAAGTGAATCTCAATATTTTAACGTGAAATTGTGAGTGGCTGCGCCACCATTCTCACACCTAGGCAACAGTACCCGCCCCTAGAAATGGGCTCTTTCCTAGGCTTACAAGGAGTGTCGGAGCTCGATTCTTACTAAATTATATAATTATGTTGCGATAATTAGATCTAGGGTGTAATATTCAAAACTTCTCGTTTGTTATTTTCCTCCTTAGCTTCACTTGCTAGTGAAGCTTAGAAATTCAACCCTGTTTCTAGTAAGGCTCGGGGTTTTAGCGTAGCCATTATAGCGATAAGCTCACGCTAACACCGCAATGCGCACCGCCCTACGCTCCCACATATATCTTCCCATGTCCCCTCCCATCCATACGAAATCCATCCACCTAGATTTATCATTCCATCAATCACCACATCAAACAAACACCCAAACGACTGCCCACCATGCCTTGCCCAAACCCTGTCTTCAAGCTGGGCCTCGACAGAATCATGCCTGGTCTCCATCTCGACCTCACAAAAAACACCCCTGGCCTCCTCAAATACTGCCATACACTCACCAACACAACCATGCCTCAAACAATCATTAAATTCGTGGAGAAAACCGCTTTCGTACCAAAGCCCACATTCTTCGCCACACTCTCCAACATCTTCTGGTTCATTGCAACTTGGCTCGGTGCTGCCCTGATAATCCTGCTAGTCTTCGTCGCAATAGTCTCCACCTGCATCGCTTTCAGCAAGAAACCTCCTAATCCCGTTCCTTGCAAAAGCCTTCGAAAGTCCATCCGCCTTTTACACTCGAGAATCAATCAGTTCCCAGAGTCAGACAACAAAAAGAAATTCGATGAGAGATATGAAAGCGTCTCACACCATGACGATTGGAATAAGATGAAGAGAACTACCACCATCGTCGAGCATTTGAAGCCTGTCTCTGAAGACAAGAAGGTCTGCCCGGCTTGGGAGAGAAAGACATTGAACAAGGAGGCCGGCGGGAAGGAAGGAGATGTTGAGTGTTCTGACGATGTGGGACTTTTGCTTTGCTGCACCAATACCCCAAAGGAGAGTGAATTCGTGGAGGTTGCGAAGAAAGAGTTGATTTAAGTTGAGAGAATAAGAACAGCTGTCGACTCTCATGGAAAAGTCGTTCAAGAACCGCATGAAGGGCCATTTTCGCGTATGCATTTCAATGACAGCGAACTTGGAGGGGTCGATGGGATGGTTACTATAGACAATAAAAATGCATATGCAATAGACTCCCTCTTGCCTTTTCTAGGTATTGTGTGAATCGGTGTAGGATAATCGCAATTATTATTTCAAAAATTTAGAATAATCCGGCTTCTCGTTATTCCAAATAATAGCAACATTGCTGGTCCCATTCCAGGAAAGCGCAAATCCAGTTCAAAAGCATTGAAATGTACGAGAAATCTCGGAGGACTTTCCTCTGTTGTTGGATTGAACGAAAACGCATGATGAGGGATATCTTGTGGTGTTGGATGTTATAGTAGTATGGGCGTAGGGAAAAGAGGTGATTGGAATCCATAGCGGATGGATACACATCAGATTCTTACCTGCCTATCCAGCTCATTGTTCGAGTTTTCTAGGATGAATCCTAAAAGCTTGGAACATTGTTCCAGGCATCTGGAACAAATAACTTCCGTTCTCCTAAATCATCTGGGTTAATAGTTTAGATTATCCTATAAAGTTGAAACAACGAGACATCAACCATAACACAAGTAGCAGATAGAGATAGTGCGGTATGAAGGTTTGTTTTATTGATTTTCCATGCGTGCGATGCACAAAATCCGTAACTAATCGTGCCCAGCCCACATCCATTTAGGCCCTCAGAAGCCATTATTGCTATCTCATCCCCCACTCACATCATGGTATACACTCATTCCGCCCTTATGAGAGAAACGGTGCTTTGAATAGCAAGCTGACCCCCTTACTCCATTCGTTATCTGTGACTCCACCATCAGTCATTCAAAGATCAGACCTTCGCTAAGCGCCATCCAACCAACATCGTTGCACATATTCGGTAATTTTCGTTATACCCTGCAGCGATAGAGTCCGTAACTTGTCCCTGATGGTACAGTTTAAAAAGAAAAGAAAAGAAAAAGAATCAATAATAAACACAAGCACACCGAAAATACTCCCATGATGCTGCACATGGTGGCATTGTGTGATACCCAAAGCCCGGTAGAAAAGCGAATATCGATTCGTCCTTTCCGAAACAGTGAGTTCGTCGCTAGCAACTTTTGATACAACGCAAAAGAAATTTCGATTCGTCATTAGCCGTTTTGGGAGTCCAGTCCTTAGTGGAATTATTGCACAATGGTTTGCGCATCGCCCCGTCCACGATAACCTCCTCGGCCACGTGTTTGACCTCCATATCCGCGGCCTCGATATCCACGTCCACGTCCTCGTCCACGATAACCGCCGCGGTAGCCATTATCAACACTACCTTGGCCAAAGGTCTCAAGGTTCTTCTTTTGCTCTTCACCGCGCCACTCTCGTCCACCTGGTCTTGAGCTTCCGGCGTCAGCTCGATCCTTGCTCTCAGATGAGATGTTATCGAAGAATGAAGTTGATTTATTATATCCGCCCACTGGTACTTCTGGTTCGGGTGAAGCTTCCGGGACATGCTCTCCAGGTGATCCAGCAATAGCCTCCTTAACCAAGTCTTGCTTGTTGAACTTCGCATTGGACTCTGCAAAATCAAAATCGGTGGCTGGAACTTCCACTTTTGGAGCAACACCACCTCTCGAACCACCTCGTCCACCGCGTGGTGCTCTCCCTGTGTTGAAACCACCCGCGCCAGTTGGCTGACGAGGGGCACGAGTTGGTTCATTAATTCTCATCTCGTTGACCTTCTTTGACAAGTTGTCCACATTGTTTCCATTTGCCTGTCCGCCAGCAGGTGGAAGTTTAGCCATCGCCGCGGCCACAGCAGCAGTTGCAGCAGCAGTGGCATCTTTGAGAGTTGACTCGGTATTAGTAGTTGCGTTTGCAACATTGGCCAATGGCGCTTTGGGGGCGGCTGGACTTTGCAATGGGAGTGCTGGCTGAATGCGATTGTTGTTTTTAGGGCCACTTGGAGTTAACTTCGATGGACCAGCAGGTGTGTTGTTTTGCGAAGTGGATGGCTTTGATTCGGTAGTTGGAGGAGAGGGTTCGGATACAGTTGGTGGTGTGGGGGCCTTCTGAACAGCGGCAGCAGCCATTTCCGCCGGCTTGGCCAAGCTCTTTGGTTCGCTTTGCTTGTCAATTGGCTGAGCAACTGGACCTTGTGCAGCTTGCTTGTTTGCGCCAGGACCAATTGGCGCAGGCTTGGGTGGTTGGCCTTGCTGGCCTTGTTGGAATTGACCCGGTGGTGGAGGATAACCGTATGGGAAAGGTTGGAATCCTTGTCCTGGAGGTGGATACCAACCAGGTGGAGCACCAAACGGTGGCATTCCAGGATAGCCGGAAGGGCCTGGAGGACCAGCGCGTCCCCATCCGGCTGGCGGAGGAGGATAGAACGGTGGAGGGAATTGTTGGTGTTGAGGAAATGGTGGAACACCCGGTGGTGGACCTTGCTGTTGTTGTTGTTGGGGAGCTGCCGGCGAAGGACCTTGTTGTGGATTCGGAGCTTGTCTTAGGGGACCTTGAGAAGTTTGAGCTTGAGGTGCTGGCCGAGTTCCCTGCGTACAAGATATCAGTATGATGTTGCATGTTAAATCCTCAAGCAGATTTATATGTGTATAGCTTTAATCAGAAGGAAGGCAACGGAAATCTCCACATGGTTTTGCGCTCTCGGAGACAATATGAGTTAACATCCGGAATTTTTCATCACATAAGCAGGACAAGATCGAAGAAGGTATTCGATATGCGAAAGGAGTATGACTTACACCGAGGATAGCAGGGTCATTGGGAACCTGGGGGCGTTTGGGCTCTGGACTCGGTGATCTTTCGATGCGCAGATCCTTCACATCACTACCGCGGAAGACGATGTACTCGTATACGCTATCGGAAGGCGCGATTTCTTCTTCGGGGTTCTGCTTTCGCCCTTCTGTGCCGAATGACGATACATTCTCTAGTGCGACCGTCGAGGCCTCTGAGTTGATCTCGTGGAGTGTGCCAATATATCTGTGTTGACCAAGTCAGCGCGCGTGAAAATTCAGATTGGAACCACAAGTCTCTTACCTAATGTCGCTCCTGGATACCAGAGATATCCTCGCTCTTCCATCGGCGCATGTTAGCTTCCAGCTAATCTGAATTGGATCCAGGCTATGATCTTACCCTAAGAATTCGGACATGGTGTTTGCGGGGACTGCGAAGAGCTCACAGCAAGCGTGAGAAGCGACCAAGGGGGGGTGGGAGAAGAGCGGTAGCTGTAGTCTGCACGCGCACAATGATGCCGCGAACAATATCGCGAAAGAAAGGAAGAGGGAGAAGGGTGTTTGCGGATGGGAGAATGGGTTGAGGTTTATGTGATGGTTAAGGAAAAAGGCTGGGGTTTGACCTTTGTCGCCTCGCCTAACCACAAGTGGGTTCACCGCCACACGTGACTTGGTGGGTATTGGTGGAGACAGCTTCTCAGCTCAGCCTTACTTGGGATCAACAACAACATCAATCCAAGGCCATTCAAGGTTATTGTGCACCCTCAACCACCTAAACATTACAAAGCAAAGCACAATGGCAAATTCTTCAGAGGCTACGGGGGATAATGATATCTTCCAGAAACTTGAGAATTACGATTGGGAGAACGATAAACAATTCCAGGTAAGCTTACTGGGAGATTCGAGGCTATCCTCGCCTCGGCACTTGATTCTTGAATAGAGTCAATCTCGTCCTACCACGTTCTGTATATAACCCACTTTTATCTTGAGTGAATAACCACATTCACATCTTGCCCCACGTTCCGTCTCAACAACCGATACCGGGCTAAACAATTCCACCACAGGGAGGCCTTGTTGCGATCCTAGGACCAAATCCTGCTCCATCCCAAGTACAAGACCTCACACTCCGCGCGCAGTGCTTCTATTTATCCCGGAAGGAAAAGACAACTATTGACTTTGATTCCTACAAAACATACTTAACCAACAATTATCCCGAGCGGTTCTCTCAAACCTCAATACCAACTTCATTCTCCACCGCCAACATGAGTACACCTTCAGCAAACTCCTCGGGTCCGGACTGTCAGAAAGACTCCTCCTCAGCTTCAATTCAAGGAGTGAATTTGGATGCCCCAAAACCCGAGTCCTCCAATCCTCATCCAACTCATGAACTTCAACTTCCTCCCACCCAAGAAGCTTCCGCACCCTACCCACCCACCTTCGCTGAAATCATTGAACTCATCACCTCCGGCGCACCCATTCCAGGAATCCGAGACATCCCCTCCATCACGGTCCCTCATTTGGCCAGCAAGCCTACGCAACCTCGAAGAAGAAAGCCATGGGAGAAGGATATCCCCGAAGAGGTGATCCGCAACGGCCCGGGCGAAGGTACTTTTGGCGACAGAAGGGACAATTACATTGTGCAGGAGTTGCCCGAAGAGGATATGCCCGCTAATTCGACCTCATAAGCATGTCTACGGTATGGAGCTGAGGGCCTCTCTTCTTGTGGAGGCGCGACCTCAGTGAGATGATTTGGGATGGAGACATCTTTGCGCGTGCGGTGTCACTCTTTGGCAACATACTTATTGAGACGAAATGGGGAGGCGTTTCATACAACGGCTGTTTTCATTGCAGCATATACCACGGGGGTGGGTTGGAATTGGGGAGGTATCATTACACAAACAAATCCTCTACTCACGAATGAGGGAGGGACAACACAAATATCACTATCCCAGATATCCCAGGGCGTTCACGGGTTTGTAGCATTCTGGTTTGTACATTGGCGGAAAAAAAAAAGGCATTCACACTTATCATGGCAGGCGTTAGACATCGGGGGCGGAGTTTCGCTTCAAACACACCTTGGAAGCGATGAGGTTTCCCCCCTTCTTCATAATTAGTTCCCTTCATCTTTACCCCTCCACACAAACTATCTTTAACCATCCAGTGCCGCTTGCACTGCGGTTCTGGGTTGCTAGAATACTGGGAGAAGAAACCGACCGGCTACTCTGAATCCAAACATTCTTATCACCTTCGCGTTTACATTTTTTTTGATTTTTCTATGTACTAATGCTCCTCTCATCTTTGCAACTGATCTCTCGATTCGAGGAACTGAGTCAACTGCTACCCCTCACCAATGTTTCGTCTGAAGACCCTAGCCTCACTGATTTGAAAGGCCATTCACAGACCTTTCAAGAACCAGCTTTTTGCTTCTATCCAGTGTAGGACCTCCGAAAGTTGCTCAAAGGAGAGCACTTCACTCCAAGGTGTTACGCCCTCGGTGCCTCCCACTAAACAAGTCAGTCTAATGGTTGCCAGACCTCATGCTAAGCACGTAAGCTAATCATGTTACTTTGCCAAAAGGAACTCCGGGGACTCAGACTTAGACATTGCTTGTATCGACATGCTATCAAGGGGTGCTGTGAAATTATATCGCCTCGAGTGAGACGACTTTGATAAATATATTGAGGACCTATTGAATTAATCCACTGACGACTAATAGAGTTGTTGCTTTGAATCTTCCGAACTCCAATTGAGGTTCTTTATAAAAGTCTTGCACTCTTTTATTATTGAAGTACCTTAATATGATACTATAATACTATAATAATATGCTTCGTTCTTTGAAAGTGACTGCTGTGAAGGCATGGAGATAAAGGTCATGTAGGAAGAAAATAACGTTTGAAAGAAAGTAACTTATGCACTATATATTTACTATCTCGAGCTACTAGTTCTAAAAAAATATGTATTGATAATCGGCCTTTTCAATTATCGTATTAATATATATCGAGATCTGATATACTGCTGTACATTTACTCAATACCCGAACGAGACCCTTTGTAACACAGCGTTGCAGAAACATTTCTTGTTAAGAATTTCTAAAAAGAAGAGGGTATATTTGCAACTCAATACTTTGCTTAGAATTTATTGTACTCATAGTTCACCTGGTTGGTCAAATGCCCCAACGGGACCTTTTCTTCGTTCAATCATAGAAAGACCACAATTACTCCTCATCCCCAATTGACTCCGTTTCCTCCAAGGCCCTCAAAACTTCCTCAATCTCCTTTGGGTCACTGATTCCCCAAACACCACCCCCTTTCACGACATCCTTCCCACGCATACCAACCTCTTTCCCCACCAAGTTTCTCCCCACCTTGCCAGGTCCAATACCAATCCAACGTCGAACATACTGCTCCTGGTCCAGATACTTGATCGAATCCCACCACCGAACAGTTTCCACACACTGTCTGGCCCAAAGATCCTTCAAATCCTCCTTACTCTCAAAGGGTCTCGCGCTCACGTTAGAAATACACTCCATTTTCCCCGGAAACGAAACGATATCCTCCCCCTCCCTCCCCTTAACCCTACTCTTCCCATCTAGCATCTTCCTCATCGCACTAGCAGCAGGTTTCATCAACGGACTATGAAAAGGACTATCACTCTTCAACCTCACAGCTCTCGGATCATGCCCCCCAAACTGTCTCACATGCGTGAGCAAAGTCTTGATCCTCTCAATATTCCCGCTAAGAACAATCTGATTCTTACTATTGATATTCGCAATGAGAACCTGTTGGATAGGCGGGACATCCTGTGCGCTTTCGGATATCGACCCCGCGCTGTGGAAACCGAGGAATTCGTGGATCGATTCGATTAATGGGACGAGATGATTCGGTTCTGTGACAAGAGCTACCATTCCGTATTCTCCGCCGAATTCGGAACAGGCTCGACGTGAACATTCTGCCATGGCTTCTGCTCTTTTACGGACGAGGTATAGACTATCTTCGAAGGAAACGAATCCTCCAGCAACTAGTGCTGCAAATTCCCCGAGAGAATGACCCAGTGTGACATCCACTCTTTCTGCAGTTTTGAAACCGAAATCGCGTTCGAGTATTCGGAGGATGAGGAGGGAGGAGGCCATTATTGCGGGCTGCGAGTTTTCTGTGGCGGTGAGTGTGCTATTTGGTCCTTCTTCGATTATCTTCGAAAGTTTATAACCTAGCAGGTGATCGATTTCTTCGACTGCTGGTTTTGCGGTTGCGGGAAAGGCTTCGAGCCATGGTGTGAGCATGCCAACTCTTTGAACTCCTTGTCCTGTTTCCCGGTTATCAGTTTAAATGCCCGCTGCAATCCAATCCAAGAACGAGAGAAGGAAGCATACCAGGAAAGAATATAGCAGTCCTCGGTCTCTTAGCTTTACTGGAAACATTTCGAATTCTCTGCGAACTTCCAAGCGATTGGGGACGTTGTGAATAGCCCAAAGAGATTCTGTGACACACAACTCCGGTGAGGGGAGCAGCGCGGAAGCTACATTGCTTTGGCAAGCCAGTGGCAAGACCCTTCATCGCGGAAAGCTACATATGGCGTGAAGAGAATCTGCAGAATCCGAAAACAATGCAAGAGGGTTGTTGTTGAGTGAGTTCACTCGGGAGAAAGGGTGTCGGAAGGCAAACGGCGGAAGCTTGAGAAGAGTAACCGCAGATTTCCCGACCTCGGGATCTACCCCCACATTTCGGTTGCGAGCTTCCCCACCCCCAGAAGGGGAGGTCTATATTCAAAATAATTTGTAGATATTTAACTCCATTCACCAAGAAGCCTAGATAATTTCCGGGGTTAGTTTCCAGTCACTTTAAACCTTTCCTGGGATTGTTCTACAACTTCCTTTCTGAAATGACGAAGGAGAGGTCTCTACAGGATGGGGGGAAAAACTCCTAATTTGTTACTAGAAGACCAACAGAACAGCTAGAAGAGATAACAGAATTATACAAAGAATATATAGAAGAAGCAACGAATGTTGTGGTTCAGTTAGGACTTAAACCCATTTTTGGGGGGGAACAAAACGGGACGTTTTTCCGTCCCCGTACCTCGGTGTTCCTCAAAAGCATTTAGAAAGCATCAAACTCATACTTTCATTACTCAATGTCTATTCATACGCAAGTTCATAATCCATTCCCAAAATCGGCATAATCCTCATTCAACTCCCAACAATAACCCCTCCATTAGGATGCAAACTCTGCCCACTCATAAACCCACTATCCGCACTTCCCAAAAACACAAAACAAGTCGCAACCTCACTAGGCTGCCCGGGTCTTCCCATCGGACTAGTAAACTCCTTCTGCGCTTTCTCATTCATTGTCGCCGGAATCAGTGGTGTCCAAATCGGCCCCGGACAAACACAATTTACTCGGATCCCATTTCCAATTTGTTGGTTCGAGAGTGCTCGTGTGAAGGCTACAATGGCGCCCTTGGTGGAGGTGTAATCGAGGAGATCGGGTCGACCGATGTAGGGATTTACTGAGGCGCATGTTATGATTGCCGAGCCGGGGGAGAGGTGGGGGATGGTGTATTTGGAGAGGTAGAAGAAGGGGTGGATGTTTGTGTTGAAGGTGTTGAGCCATTGCTCTCTAATTCTTCGATTAGTACTGGAATCTCGGAACGTAAGGGAAGAGGGAAGGTGGGTGGGACATGCTCGCTCAATTCCGAAATAACCTCCTTCATCATCTGATACCCATGATTCAAAATCAAGATATCAATCCCTCCCATTCCCTTCTTAGCTTTCTCAACCACTCCCTTACACTTTTCACTACTCCTCAAATCTGCTTGTATCAAATCGACCTTGCCTCCTTTCTCTTCAACCAAACTCTTCGTCTTTTGTGCGTCTTTTTCTTCGTCTTCTAGATAGACGATTGTGGATTGTGCTCCTTCCATCGCATAGAGTATCGCAATTGCTCTTCCAATACCGCTATCTCCACCAGTAATCAAGGTTTTCTTTCCCTTGAGTTTTCCGGCTGCGAGATATGGTTGGTAGCCTCCTTCTCCGGTGGGCAGTTGGTCGTTCACGGGATCGGGTCCTTTCATTTCATGTTGCTTTCCTGGCGCCGATTGATTGGCGACTGGAACCTCGTGACCTGGGAGGGGGAGTGTCAATTAATTCTCTTTTAATCATGAGATGGGAAAAGCTATCTACCTTTTTCAAATTGAGACATGGTGATGGATATTGTTGCTGGTGCGTTTGCTGTACTTGCAATAGAGAAAGAGGAAATTGCAAAGATTATTTCAAGGGCAAAATGAGTTCAGAAGGAAAAGGGAAACAAAATTCTCAACCAATTCACACACCACTTCATCCTAAATGGAACCTGAAAAAATCAACGACGTAAGGATCTTTCAGCAGAATCCCTGAGCACAATCAGGGGCAATGGCGGACGTTTTGCTCCGTAAAGCTACCTAATTGGCTAATTGGGCTTGAGATGGTGGGATGGAGGGGTAGAGGGGTAGAGGGGTAGCTACCTGACTTTAATTGGAGTACAAGTAGTAAATAAGGATGATGTAGTAGGTACATGGCACTAGACGTCACTGCCGGGGCGGAATGCGGCTGTACTTGAGCAATGCAAAGACATGAGAGGCTTTCGGTGAGACAATGTTTTGCATAAGTACTTGTTGGCCGCCACTTCCCATCTTGACGGAAACTTTTCCTGATGTTTGTGAGATGGTTGTTTTTCTCAGAGGAGAGATCTCCAGTGACGTTCCAGGTTGTTGTCTGGTATTATCAAAATTGGCAGGAAAAGCGGCCAGCTTTCACGACGATCTCAACAACTCAACTTCAATTCTAGAGAACCCGTTCGAATGGTCAATGCTCACTATGTTCTTTTCAAAGCCACGTTGGTGTTTTTGAGTGCTATTTCTAGTTCACAAGTCTTTGTTTTCAAACAGTTTTATGTTTTGTTTGCGATTTACGGGCGTGCTCAATTCATGAAAGTTACCCAGGTACTTGGGAAGTCCTACATACCTAGAGCTTTCAAGTGATACTCGGCACTTTCTCTTCAGACGGATGTGAGCATCGACTCGGTCTCGCGATCTACTCATAGCTCTCGTATTCTGTTTCCAACCTAAACAGTTTATTCTGGAGCGTTATGGCAATAAGCGCTCTTCATTATCATCTTTACCTTCTATCGCGCGTCTACTACGAGTGCTTTCCAAATCTTGCAATCAAGCCTCGTTTTCACGGGGTTGGGGGGTAATATTTAGCCTTGCCTTCACTGCTTTCTTGGGGACAACGAAGCGAAATTCTGCTATACTTTGTCTCACCGCTATCTTATCGTGCGACCAAGTGACCGATAATAGTATAGCGTGAGGTGTTATTCCGTTTACATAAACAATGGCTGTTGAGTTGTTTGCGATGTTTGCGAAATATTCGCTCGCTTCACACTGCAGATGTGATGACGTAGCCAACCAGATGGTCACTCTCTGCATTGGCACTTCTCACAACATTCACCTCGAGCCCGATTCCTAAGATCCTTCATCATTTTCTCCCAAACCCTCATCATCCCTTCCTCCCTTCCAACCTTCCAACCAACTTACTCAAGCCAAGTCACCAGCCACAACTCGATTTCCAGCCCTACGGAAACATCCGAGTCCCATCCAATCAAGTACCCACCAAGTACCCACCAAGTACCCCACCTCGACACCTCGACACAAATTCGCGTCAGCCAAGACCCTTTCCCTCAGCCACAAACCTGCTTTCCCTCCCCTGTCTTCTGCCCTCCAATGATCTTTCCTCTTTAAGCCAGTTAAAGAAGACCCCTGTATTTCATTGGTCTAGATTCATTTGAAAGTTTCAACATGACGTCCCACACATCAAGGGTCTTGAGACCCCCAAAATGGCATTTGCACCCAAGTATCACTCCTCAGTGGTATCACCAAGCGTCATAAGCAGCAGCAGTTCAAGTAAAACAAGATTTCTCTGCCAATTCCCATCTTCCATTATTCACTGTCTAAAACGCTTCGTCCAACATTCCAAGCTTTTCCCCACTGACCCAACCCCACACCCACAACTTCCCGTCTATATATGTACAGAGCATGAACCCTCCTCTTGCTCCTCCATCAAACTCAGACACAAACACACTCAACAACAACAACAACAACAACAACAACAACAACACCACCTTTAATCTACCACGAACACTCTCAGACTTCATAAAACATCCACTCCCATCACCAAGTCTAGAAATACAACAACCACTCTTCACAAACCCATCATCATCAACAACTTCACCAACCACAACATCAAATACATCAACTGCCTCCATCCAGCACCCCGAATCACCCACCATGCCTCTCGGATCCTCAAATAGAAACAGGGTGGTCGAGACCAGAACCACCAAGCCAACGTTGATGACTCGTCTCCGAGGCCGCAACGCCAACAGCAGAACAGTCAAGACAACCACTACAGTCCACCCTGCTCACCACAACACCCACACAACCGGAACTCACCACACAACAGCAGCACACCACACCACCGCACCCCGAACAACTCGACGTTCAGGATGGGGAGGAAACAGAAGAACCGCTGCTCATCACACGCATGCCCAACCAGTTGTTCACCACAAGAGACATGCAACACTCGGCGATAAAGTTTCCGGAGCTATGATGAAGTTGAGAGGTTCTTTGACGAGAAGACCGGGTCTTAAGGTATGCTCACACTCCTCCTATCCCCTTCCTTAGCAAGAAAACATGAAACTAACTATTCCCTCAAGGCCGCAGGAACAAGACGTATGCACGGAACTGATGGTCGTGGAAGTCATCGCGCGTATTAGGATGAACAATTCAGCATGATGACGAGCGGAGATCTGATGAATAAATGATCCATCTCCTTTTAATTTGTACAATATTCACAACAACAGTATAATGAGATACCCGGGCGGTTTTTGCAAGCAAGCAATCCATTTTTCACACCATTTCTCAAACGAGAAACGAGTTAGTTTGTATTATTATTTTAGCTAGCTAGCGAGCTACCTCCTAATGCAAACACTTCATAAGCAACCTACATGTTCCATGCTTGAAATGAAACCGAGATTGAGGCTTGGAGAATAGAAGACAGAAGTCTGGAAATTTCGAGCTAGGAAGGGTACACAGTCTAATTTTCCTGCCGACTTGCTCTGGTCGCTAAACCTTACGTACTGCTGTTTACGGGATTTTTCAAGGCGGCCTGCAGAGAACGCTTTCTTGGCGTGACGGGTTATCAATAAATAAAGTTATTCCAAAGCCATCTTTTGACAATTCAACTGCAACCCCCGTTCTGGATCCAGCTACAACAATCCCCCCGTAAAAGGAAGCTCCGCTAAAGAGTCAAGACACTTCATCTCATTCACTTTGGTGATTTTTTTGTACAGAGAAATTCCGTCCCATGGCCAACTTCTCTTGCTTTTCTGTCAGATCTCTCTCGAACGCAAGGGTTTGTAGGTTCCTCCTCAATTGGCTTTTGATCGTGGAGTTTTGTTGCCTGCATGCTAATACCTCGACATGTCTACTTGGAGCTCTTTGAGCGAGTCTAATGAGGATTTTACGAGCCTGGTCATTCATTCCCATGACAAATCTAGCAATGCAGATTTGAATGATCATTTTTGTACAATATCACAACTGCACGACAATACAAGGTGGTACGGAGAGTTTGAATTCAACTTTTCCCAAGGAAAAGAGGGAGAGAATTTCTCTGTATTAATTAGTTGTGGATCTGAGCTAGCTACCAACGTCCTAATGCGACTACTTCATGATTAAGCTACTGTGTATGTACTGTGTATGTCCCCTGATAATTCAGCTGCAACCTGATTCTGTTCTGGATCCGACATACGACAAATTTCGTTGAAACGGAAAGCTATACGCCAAACACCAGCCGTGGAAGAGATGAACGGGGAAAAAAGAGTGATGAAAAGAGAGGGGAAATTAAGCGAAAAAAAGCAAAAGCAAAAGAAACTAACTCTGACAATTTGTATCCCGAAATGTGCCATCAAGAGGTACTACCAACCAGAGCAGAACCCGATATGACGATAAACACTTCGCAAAATTCCAATCACACTCCATTGAAAAAAGAAAACTCCACATAATATGCCGGGAGGTATGACACGCTTATCTGAGTTTGTAAGCAGATACATCCATTTGTAACTCATCAGTCTCCATTCGACTATCATTCGTATCATCAGCCAACATGACGCTTTGTCTGCTATTTTGTCTCGAGTGAGGACTGGTAAGAGGCGTGAGGCTGCTGATGGAAAATCGTCGAGTGGAGTACCTGGAAAGGTTTGTGCTTGAATCAATTGCGCGGGTGATCTCACTTCTGCTCAATCTATCTGATGCCCTTGAGGTGCGGTTTGAATTTGAATTTGAGGGGACCGCAACGTCGTCGTCATTCGGGTGTCTTGCAGAAGGAGATGGGGTTGTCACGGATTGTTCGGCGGCTGCGTTCTGCAGTTCAAAGGGGGTGAGTGGTATAAGTTCTGGTAACATTGTTGCCAAAACGGCTTCATAACTCTCCAGGTCGTTTTTGCTTGGGGATGGGTGCTTCTTGGTGCTCACCCCACCTAGCTTGGAAGATCTGCGGCGGGAACGGGTTGAGGCATCTTGTAGAGTCAGGTCCGGGGTGGTGGTAGCCAACCTATTGATGAACCCATGTTCGGCGCTTGGAATACGTTGCCCGTTCAATGGAAGTTGTTGTCCGTCGAGTTGGGATTGTGGCTCATGTACATCAGCTCGTTGTTCCTCCAAAAGTCTTGAGCTGCTTTGGATTTCCTGATCGATGTGTGCTTGGAAATGTTGCTCGTCCACCCCAAATTGTTGTTCCAATAGACTCAATCTGCTAATCACTTCTTCACCGACGTCTACTCGATCATCAACTTGAAAGTCTTGTGATTGCTGAGCTCTGAGTGGAAGTTGTGGCTCGTCGTATTGAGAGAGCTGTCCTCCCATCGTAGTATCTGGATCAAACATTGAAGGGGCTTCGGTAGGTGCGATTTTCAGAGTCTTCTTGCCATTCTCTTCAAATCGAGGCTCCAATCTCATTCGAGGGGTTGACTGACCTTCTGGACTAGACGAAAAGAAATCGAAGTCGTCATATGTTGTATGCGAAGACAAATTTCTCCCCAAAAGTGGCATAGTTGCGAGGCTTCGAGGAAGTTTTGGGAGGTCAGGAACTGTCTGTTGTTCGGGAGTCATCGCCTCTTCTCTCAACCTATGCTCAAAGCTTGTTGTTAGTCTTCTTTGATTATAGGAAGGACCTTCGGAGAATGGGTCATCTCGTTCATGAGACTGTCGACTTCTCAGGGACTTTCCGTCTTCAGCAACTGGTTTGCGCAAGATCTGTCCATGACCAGTCATCTTCTTGAGTTTTTTGAAGTGCTCAAGGTTTTGTCCTACTGATCGTCAGAGTTTTCCAATCCGCCGGAAATAGGGTATCAATACATACCTTCGTTGAGTCTGATCTCAAGAGTAGAGGTCAATGCTGAGAGGGCTGCCTCTTCTTCGTTCTCCGGGAGATCGTTGATCGACATGTCAAGAAGACGATCATCTCGAGCTGGGTCATGAGACTTCTTGCCACTTCGAGAGCCCAAACGATCACTGAACGCCGCCTTCATCTTGCTGAGAACCTTGTTGTCCTTGAGACGACGCTTCTTGGTAGCAATTGAAGGTCCATTGAGAGCAGACTCACTAACAGGCTTTAGAGCATTGGTGGCTTCGAGCATTGCCTGGATCTTGCCATTGATAACACCCGCATCAACCGATCTGGATGGCGCTGCTGGTCCGGACATGTTCATCAGTTGGTTCGGGGTGCTAATGCTCTTGGAGAGTTTATGGGCCGAATGAGAGTTGCGCGAGTGGCCAATGACCTTCTGCGGACTTGAGAAGGAACTCTTGGAACGGCCTGACTTTCGCTTGGAGGATCTGCGTGGAATGGCCGGCGCAGAACCCTTTCGAAGGTGTGCAGCTGTGCGCTTTTGAGCAACGGGTGGAGGGCAGGTATTGAGCTCGTCCTCAGAGCTACTGAACTCGTACATTTGTGAGCTGGAAGCTATGGGAGCTGGCGAAGAATATCTGACCCAAGCATTGTCTCCAGTGAAAGGCAAGGATGCGTTCAAAGGTAGGTCCTTGTCTTCGTTGGCGATTGCAGAAAGACTAACTTGGGAAAGTCGCTTGCCAGGATCAGCTTTGAGCTGATCGATTGTGGTGTCATCGAGCAGCATGCTTGCCATTTCCTCAATGCTATCGTCATGCTCTGGGTTGTGCACGAGGGTTTCGGATGCTTCGTTGCTATGAAAGGCTTGCAGAGTTGTCAGAGTAGTCATTGTTGAAGCTGCATGGAAAAGTCAAATTAGTAAGGGATTTTGATCAAAAGCAGCCGAAGAGAGTCGAGATCAATGCGCACTGCTCTTGGAATATCCAGGCACTTGAAGAACCATGTGGGAATTGAAGGTCGAGTCACACGGAGGGAAGGCTATGATGAAGTGGTGGTCGGGTGCAGAAGCTCAAAGATGAGGATGTTGAGGATGTTGAGGATCGGATGGAATAGGACGACGGAGAGAGGGACTTACTACGGCTCAATGATGGCTTGCTCTTCTTACCCTTGGAAGCGGACGAATCAAAGTCAAGAAAGGATGAGAGAGATGGGAGGATGGATCGTCTCCTCCTGCCCGAAGCTGAAGAAGACATGATGCGAGTGGCTGCCTGCGATGCGAGGCTTGGTGTCGTCGGTGCGAAGGTGAAGGTGAAGGTGAAGGTGAAGGTGAAGGTGAAGGTGAAGGTGAAGGTGAAGGTGAAGGTGAAGGTGAAGCTGAATCGAATTGAATTGGATTGCCGCCAAGCAAGGCGCTCTCGCCGGTGTGCTTCAGAAAAGTTGTACCAAAGGGAATGCCCTAGACGGCGTACAAACGATCTACCGCACTCTCATCAACGAGGCTCTCTGGTGTTGCACTCGGTGACGGGGGATGGTGGTGGCTGGTGGGTGGAAAGGGAAAGGGAAAGAAAAGGTGAAGGGGAGCGCAAAGACGATGGAGAAGAGATCGGTTGCCAATTTTACTGGCGGCAGGAGCAACCGGGGGAAATTAGCTCATTCATTTAACTGGCGACATTGCGGTTGCCTTTGAACGTTCGCTTGCCCTTTGACTGTTCGCTTGCCCTTTGACTCGTGATTACTCGGAAGGGAAAGTGCTCTCAAGTGAGGTGGAGTGTCGCGAGAACTGGAAGATCAAGATCGCTTGGCGAGCCGACCGAGGAAGCCATTGGCGAGTTGGCGCTCACTCGTGCCTTCCCAGCTACACCCATCCACCGATTTATAAGGTAGAGCTGGAATCAACTTGGAAACTTGCTCAATCCCGTCTGATCCATTCCATTTGAGGGAATCCGATGTAGGAGACCACCTTCGGATGGCTCTCTTCTTACAAAAGGTAATCAATCGGTTCCAATGATCGGATCTGCCAACGGTGCACCCGATCGTGGAGAACCCGGAAAACGGGAAGATGATAGATCTGATCTGAACCCACCTGCACTTTGGCTTCATTGAGAACCCTTCCATGGAACAGGGCAGGCAATAACTGCTTGGTACTATAGGTACTACCAAAACAGTGAGAGACCAAACGACGATGAGGTGCGTCTTTACCAGGCACTCTCATCTCAGGACACACTTGAGAGGGCCAGTGTAGATAATCCCATGTCATATATAGCGAGTCTTCAAGAGATACCTTCAGGCCTGTTCATCAATCGACTGTCAAATGCCTTCAAATTCTCAGATGCCTGATTATGTCTGGTTGGGGGTTACACTACGAATGGAATTCTGAGATGCGTTAGCCATTGAGCTTGCGGGTTTTGAGGTACTATTGCTCCACAGTCGACCTTCGCCCGTTGTGCTACAAGTTATATTTTTATATGCTTCAAGTTAGCACTTTTGCAGATCTGGATCTCAATAAACCCGTTGAGGTGATGGCATGAGAGTTGACCTATATGAGCGGCCGTAAGTCTTCAAGGTCGTTCTACGTTCTACTAAAAAGGCACAATTTTGACTCTAGCACAATGTCTTTTTGTGGGTGGACAAGACGAAAGATCTTACACAGAGTAGGTAGGCAACCCGACAACTTACATGGTTTTTGAACGAGGATGATATTCCAAGTCTTGCTTGAACGGTTGAGGGGTTGAGTGGAGGTACTTTGTTTTTGGTCAGTTACAAACTCCAACCCTGATGGTGGTTAGTTGAGTTACATCTTGAGGATAATATTTCGAGAGTAACGATACACCTACCGAGATTTACTGACAGCTGTTACAATAACAATACCAACTCTCATACGAAGATATTGCATCTTTTACTCATGCTTATCTTCTCATTAATCACCCCCATTACTCTGCCCGAGGTAGGGAGGCTTTTATAGCTTGCAATAATGAAAGAAATGTCTGGCATTCCAACGTGGCGTCAAATAGGCAACGCAAAAGCGAGCATTTGCATTCTCACGTTGTCACAATTGCTTGATAAAAGGCATTAGGTAGGTAGTGAGTGTGTCGATGAAGAGAGGTCGTCGAGATTTCTAGCCTCGGAACGAAAATAGAGGGTTGGTCACCAAATATTCTGCACATATGATTGGCTACGGCACTGACCTCCGGCATTGCTTCCCCGAGGACCCGAGGCCTCAGACACCTTGATGAAATGTGGTGAAAGGGCAAGCGAGGGGAGGATGGGATTGAAAAGTAAAGACGAACCACCGTTTCAACACTTCCTTCCTCTCAATTGATCTTCATGATAAATCAATCTGCTCATCCCTTGTGATCATTCACTTCCAACACCCACAAATTAAGCAGCCAATGAGCCCTGGGTGATATCAAATAAACGAATCCGAATTCCGTACTCCGACACAAAACAAGCCACTCGGAGATCCCTCGCAGTCGGACCGGCGTAGCGCCGTCACCACAGTAGTGCAGAATGTAGGAAGGTCTTCGCCGCCACCTGGACCCTCGAAAAGGTGCACCAGCAGTTCCTGATCACTCGCTCTCACTCACCAACACCAACTCCCATATCTTCCCCTCTCCTTCCAGGTTCCTACTTGTTCTTTTCAATTGCTTCCACCCATTCATCTACTTTGCGCCCATCAACAACACCATGTCTTTCTCCAGTCTTGTGCACGATTTGTCCTATAGAGACACCGCCTCGGATCGCCGACCTTTGAACCGCGCAGTTTCCACCGCTTCTACCATAGACGACCGCCGCTCTCATGTCTCTCGAGCAATGTCCTATGCGAGTACTACTGCTACAAGTGTGAGCATTTCTGGCGACATCTCCAGTCAATTACACGGAGGATACTCTCACCCACTCTCTCGATCATGGCAAGCCGAGAGACAATTAACCAAGGTAAGAAGACACTTCACTCCGCGGAAACCACCAGCAATCTAACAATCGACCCAGGCAATGCTCATCTACCCCCTCTTCATATCCGATCAAGATGACGAAGAAATCCTCATTCCCTCCCTCCCCGACCAACATCGTCGCGGAATCAACAAACTCGTTCCCTTCCTCGAACCCCTCGTACGAAAGGGTCTCCGATCAGTTATACTGTTTGGTGTCCCGATGGCACCAGGTTGCAAAGATGCCTTAGGAACCGCAGCCGACGATCCACAAGGTCCAGTAATGGCTAGTATTCGTCTCCTCCGCCAAAGGTTTCCCCAATTATACATCGTAGCAGACGTCTGTCTCTGCGAATACACCTCGCACGGACACTGTGGCATTCTACGAGACGACGGAACCCTCAACAACCAGTTATCAGTTGACCGAATTTCAGATGTTGCAATTGCATATGCACAAGCAGGAGCCCATTGTGTTGCGCCCTCCGACATGAACGACGGCCGAATCCGAGCCATAAAACTTAAGCTTATCGAGGCCGGAATTGCACATAACACAACCCTTATGTCCTACGCTGCAAAGTTCTCCGGGTGTCTATACGGTCCTTTCCGCGACGCAGCTGGTTCAGTTCCTTCATTCGGCGACCGAAAATGTTACCAACTCCCACCAGGAGGACGAGGTCTCGCTCGTCGAGCAATCGAACGAGATATCGGTGAAGGTGCAGATATCATCATGGTGAAACCTGCAGGTCAATACCTAGATATTATCAGCGACGCCAAAGATATCGGGAAGAACATGCCCATCGCTGCTTACCAAGTAAGTGGGGAATTCGCCATGCTTCACGCTGGTGCCAAAGCGGGTGTTTTTGATTTGAAAGCTATTGCTTTTGAATCCACCGAGGGCATTTTGAGAGCTGGTGCTGGCATCGTGGTCAGCTATTTCACTCCTCAATTCTTGGACTGGCTAGAGTCTTAGAGGAAGGCAACGTTTCTGTTCGTGTGCGTGTACTTTTTTGAGATGGTAAAAACCAAAAATATAGATTTGGGAAAGATATATATGCCATGGGTAATGTTTATGAGATGATGGTACTTTGTATGGGTTCGGAAATCTTTTGTCTTGGCAATGTTGTCTCCACTGGTCTGGCGTTTTGGTGTTCTCGTGAAGAGAAAATGAAATTTTAGGAGAGATACAATACCAAAGCAAAGATTTCAATATACTAATACTTGCTTGCTCATCGACGATATCTGCATTTTTGTGACTAGTCCTCTTTCAGATAAGAGGTTCGAGTAACCGAATTTGAAGACCGAGCTTTGAAATGATAAATCAATCACAACTCCTCAAGTCTAGAAAGCTCCCGACCGAGATTTTGTATTCGTACTCATCATATCATATCATCCCTTCGTAATCAACCCGTCGTGACGCATGTCTTCAACTCCCCTTTAAATCCGTATAATTGCATACATACTACCACAAGCGACCTCCACAGCTACCTAGGTACGAGCCCAACATGAATCAATCCCCTCTCTCCCGCATCCATCAGCTTTCCTCTCTCCTTTCAAGCAAGGCACGTGAGGAGAAGAGCTCGCCTTTCCTTCATCGGCCCAGAAGATAAAAAAGGAGAATCAAAGGAGAGCAGGAAAAGGTCTAATAGGACGAGTCGTGAATTTTATTTTTTGAAGGGCAGGTTGGGCAGGTAGGGGGGGGGGGGTTGCTGTTGGGAGGTTACCTATCTATCTACTAATTATTACCTTTTGTGGAAATATCTTGTAAAAAATCCGACCGGTTTGGTTGTTGGGATACCTATTCTGAGATATTATATCTCCTAATTCCACCATCAACGCGTTCTCTATTACTAACCCAATTGCAACTTCCTCTTCCTCTAGTAAGTAATGCGAATATCAAGTTAGGAGGAAATAAATCACAATAACATTTTCCACCTTTCAAATACAAGATTTATTTACTCTTGCGCGTACTATTTACTCCGGAGTGAGGCGGGCGGGCGTACGAAAAGAGGTCCATACGATCGTGGATTAGTACTAGGTTATGTGTATTTGTATGTGTAAGTAAATGTAGTTAGTTGTAGCTTTTCAAGTTTATTTCTTTATTTATTTGTAGAGAGTGACGTTCTCGTGGTCTATCCCTCTTTTCTCTTCTGCCCTTTGAATTCGCAAGCGAGCGAGCGAGCGAGCGACGATATGAGGACTAAGCTAAGGTAGGCAAATATATACGCGTATACCTTTTCCCCCTTAGAAGGAAGAAGAAGCTTTCTTCTGAAGTTAAGATGTTTTTAGAGGGCAAAAAATATTAGTAAGTAAGTTAAGAGTTATTGAGTAAGCGAACAAGTTGACGAGTAAGCTACTAACTTCTACGCTTGACTCTTAGGCTAGGCTAGGCTGGGAGAATGAAAACGCTGTGTTTGGGGACCAAAAGAGGTTGGCGAGTAAGCTGAAGAATTTGCCGTAGGCTACCCATTGTCAGGTGAGCTACCAAATGACAAGTAAGCCTGCATCCACATTTAAGGGCCAAAAAGAAAGTTACCAGTAAGCTGCTAAATACTAAGTAACCCACGAGTAATCCAACAGTCAGCCAGAATCAAAGTTGGGGGCCAAAAATGAGTCACTAGTAAGCTAGACAAATACCAATAAGCTAGCAAACATCGGGTAAGCTAATGAATGTCGAGTAAGCTTAACCATCACATTTGAAGGCCAAATTGTAGCAAGTAAGCTACTAAATCTCAGGTAACTCAAATATCAAATAAGCCATCTCTCATCAAACAAACCATCACTCATATTTCTATACCGCTTCAGACAGAATTCCATAGGCTCGGGATTTATCTCCAAGTTGCTTATTTGTAGGTCATCAGATGTACCAATACCCACATCTTTGTAGAAAATATCTTATTAAAAAAAAGAGTTGTACAATTTGTAAGTCACCTATTAATAGCCTTGATTTTGATTTTGATTTTTTTTTAAAAAAAGAGGGTAGACCAAAAAGGGTACATGAGTAAGCGAAATAATTGTTGGGTAGTTACTAACTGCTGCGTAAGCCACGAATTCATATTCGGGGGCCAAAAAGAGTGTTTACGAGTAAGCTAGGGAGTTGTCGAGTAAGCGGTACAGTACCATGACCCCGCAAACCGAAGCCAGGCGCTCAAAACGCGAGAGGACTCTGCTCTTATGTTCTTCAAGCGAGTAGGAAGACTAGGAAGCAGACGCAATAACAACTGATTCCCTTACCTACAAACATGGCAATTCAACTGAAATCGCATATAGAGGTAGAAAATTAGTAATTCTTATAAACAGATCTTTTCATTCTCATTCTCATTATCTCTATCAGCCCTCCCACTCGCATCAATATCGCAAACCATAACCCGCTCAGGGAGCCTATAGCTCAACCCTCTCAACCCTCTTGAACCTACTCTACCAGGTATTTACCAACGCTTCCCGAGGTCTTCGCTTCTCTTGTTTACTCCAAACAGCGCCCATTCCATCCCAACGCGTCCATGCCACGCCAGAGGTCGCCAACCAGCAAAACCCAACTGTTTTTTCCCACTCCATTCCATGTGCTTCCGTCCCAAAGGGAGAAAAAGGAAAAACGAGACTCCATTATATGTACAATCCATCAATCGAACCCATCTTGTAGTTCAAAGAAGACCCTCCTTCTAAAGGTATTACCAAATTTGCCGCAAAAGTAAAAGAGAAAAGTGTCAATCTAACACATTTCCTAACTTCATTTCGCTTTCAATTCATTTTCCAGCTGCGAGTGAAAAAAAGGATGTCCGAACGCCAGGCTTATTGTTTATGCAACAGAAAGATGAAAAACAAGAAATAAAAGGAAAACGTAGGTGAAAATACGTGGGGGGTCGTGGATTTGGCCCTTCTTAAAGTAAATAGCCCTTCCTTCAGAGGATCCAGTTTTTGGTCCTTCACTCCAAAAAATCCGCGTACCATCAAAAACTCCTCAAGCACTTATCCAGTCGAGTCTTGGTGAAATTTGTTGCCGGTTCAGCCAATTTCCTGACATGCCCTCATAGCCCCCCGTTCTCAGCGATGACAACCAATAGTATCCCGTCCAAGACGCAAATGAGGACAAATGTAACCAGGACGGAGGCCCGATGCAACCAGCTTAAAGTGTCCCTTCGATACAACATGGAAGCAAAGCCCATTATAGCAAAGAAGAGACTTGCCACAACTCCTGTGAGACCTCCAGCGTCAACCTCGAGCCTGTAGTGATGTCGTCCTGTTTCCACGAGAATCCCAGCGATAAGCAAAAGGACGAACGCGGCAACAAAACAACCAATGCAAGATTGGAGAAGGATGATCTCTTTGTGTCGAGTTAGCTTCTGATCTTCGATACTGGGAAATGTAGCGTAGTGTGTTACATAGCCGCTTGGGAATTCATTCGAGGATGCGTATGCGTCGTCTTCGGCATCTGTCGTATCGAGAACGTTTTGGGGGCTGCGAAGGTAGTTTCCGTTTCCTAAGAGGGGTCGTCTTTCATCGTAAGAATGACCACCTGGAATAAACCATCCTTTCATCTTTTCTACCGGCACAAGTGCTTTTGCTACGACATATCCAAATGCTTTCGCTCCTGGAAATGTAGAATCCTCATTTGGATCAATTGATATCATATATGGTTCATCTTCCGCCTCGCTTCCATTATCATATTCATTCCAATATATTTGCGCTGGTGGTTGTATAGGAGGATTTGTGCTAGGTCGGCGTGATTCGCTGCGGGGTGTGGCAGGACCGCTAGTATCCGGTGTAGATGACCGGAGGTTGGAGAGGAGTTCGGTATATTGGGAAAATAAGGGGTCGAAATCGATTCTTGTGAAGCTTTTTGGGCTGGCTAGAATCTCGTAATTGAATCGGTCCTCGACGGTTCTTGATCCTGTCCATTTCTTTCCCAATCAATTAGCTTGTTATGGGTGCTGAACGCGTGTGTGACCTTGCATACCTTGTACTTTTTCAGAATCTTGTAGAACGCAACTCTCTGCTCCTTGACGAATCGCTGGAGCAATCTGATTTCTTCCCCACATCTGTTTCTATTAACATTGCCCTCACCTCTTTGTATAATGCCAACCTACTTTTCTATGCGATCATCGTATCTGGCGAATTTCTCTCGTCTCTTCTGGGACAGTGGCTTGCCATTGCTATCTGAGCAGCGACCAAGCAATCGGAGGAGGTTCTTCTGTGCCGATCCTGAACTTGTCAGTGTGAACTCCATTGTCCTTATCCCTTGTAAACTCACGGAGTCTGCGATCAATTTCATCTGCTTTGCTCTTAACGAAGAGATCAACCCGATCATGTTGGTTAGACAGCTCAATGAAGAACTGCTCCTCAAATCTCTTCAATGTGGTATCGGGTTGGCCGGGAATGGTGACAGCTTGTCCTGCATCTCTCGTGGTATTTGTCTTGATCAGATATTTCAGTGCGTCATAATCAACGTTATCTAGAGTCGTGGCGGTTAGAGGTACCCAGGGCGCAATCGAGACAAG
Source organism: Hymenoscyphus infarciens (assembly GCA_001414345.1). Classification (NCBI taxonomy): domain Eukaryota; kingdom Fungi; phylum Ascomycota; class Leotiomycetes; order Helotiales; family Helotiaceae; genus Hymenoscyphus; species Hymenoscyphus infarciens. Next base: position 29,394 of record LLCB01000202.1, on the reverse strand, counting down.
ATTGACTTACAAGGCGCCCATTGTGGCACAGAGCGCGCTTGGAGATTCCTGCCGTACTTCATTTCTCCTTTTCAAGCGTGCTACAAAAGCGCACGCACTGCGCGAAACGAAGCAAAAAAATGGCGGTGTTGTGAAGATATGTGCAAAGCAAGCGCGAGAAAGTCCTCGTGGGTTGGGGGCCGTGGAAGTGGTTGAAGGTGAATCGGTTACTGTACTGGCACTGGCGGCTGGATGACGTGGGGGTAGTGGTAGTGGTAGCGGCCGGCTATCTCTTTAGGGTAGTCCCAGGGTCCAGAACAACGGAGAACTCCAACCTAGAAAGTTGGAACTTATCTATGTTTTGTAGACTGCCAGAAAGGGAATGAAGAAGGGAGAAATTCACAACACAGTTAATTGTATTTGAAGTAGGCGATAAGATGCTCCAAGTCCCGGGTGTCGTCTTGCTCTTAATAGGTAGGATCCGGATTATCAGATATGATATTCTGTGGTCGAGTTCTCCAGTCAACTAACTCAACCCCACCTTGAAAAGGGCTCCCGTGCTCTTGCGATACCAAGCTGTGAGACCCTGGGCTGACAGTTGCAGCCAGCCAACGGGGTCCTTTGTAAAAGAGGGACGAAGACAACGGTTTTCCAGTTGCGGCAGCAATGCGCACAATTTTTCCGGTGCTTCGGTCAATGGCGCCGAGGTACGCTGGGCTGGACTGGGCCGGGTGGAGATTAGGAACACTGCATGAGAGAGGCGCGGGTGGGAGGCTCGAGGGCAAGGCAAGGTTGGAGGCGATTGAGCAGAAAAAGAACAATTGATACCGTCGGTAGGAATGAGGGAAAGGAAAGGAGAGGAAAGGAAAGGAAAGGAGAAGGAGGAGTGTCGGGTGGATGAGTCGGCAACTTGGGAAAGTTACTGTTAACAAGCGAGATTCTCTCTTTCAACAAACCATGATACTCGAGTAAGCATAAGGGGTGCATTTTACCTTTCTGAAAATTGCTGGGCTGACCTCTCCCAAGGTTTGATCGGTCCTTGTTACATAATTGTGTCTCCAGGGAATTTCCAAGTCTTTCCTGAACCCCCCTCTCTGCCTTTTCCCCTATAAGCGAGCACGGCAATGTCACTGAGAAGAACTGGGACATGGGATGATGGGAAGTTTTACTTACTCGACAACCCCATTCTCCGCATTTCAAACTTGTTTAAAATGGAGAACTTGAGACGAAATGTCGACGGAACTCATGTTTCGCATCCGGTGCGGAACAGGTGGAGAGGGATACTCGCAACTCCACACAAGTACCTAGGTATGGTACTGTACAGTACCGTACTTACTATACCCATATTAGGTGGCGATGGGGTCAAATTGGATCTTGATGGGGACCGGATGGTACCGGTACGCCAACATCCTAGGAAAGACGTTTCTTGCAGTGCAGGTCCCCACTTGAAATCCATTTCACCTGCATGGTATGAAAAGATGCAATTGTGGCGTCTTCAATGATACCAACCAATACAAACAATAGCCTATGATAATGGAAATGAAAGACCAACAGAAAGCCGTTGAGATACATACTAAACTGTTGGCACGAGCACTCAATTTCGGCCTGACTAGCCGCAGCACCTGCACAGAGAATGGCGATCAACCTGCAGCCCATCGCGAATATTCCGCGATCTTTATATTTGGTGGGACCTTATTGCGAAAAGTCAAACGCAACCAGGGAGGGGTAACGAGGGGTCTAGAGGCGTGGAGAAGAAACGGTTCAATTAGAGGAAATTGAGTCCAATAAAGGAAGAACAGACGAAGAGAAGAGCAAATGCAACAGGGAAAAAGTGTTGAATTTTTCATCTAGCTCCGGTGTACGACTCGTTTGGCAAGGATTTTGTCTAGGGAACTAGGATACAGAACTACTTGCTTTGCCTAGAGCGCTAATGCATCTTGATTTAGGTAGCTCCCTGTCAAGGTTTCTTCACAGCTCTGACCGAGTAGTCTCTTGTCGACTCAAGAAGTCGAAAATCACGAACCGTCACAGCTTTTCAAAATTCAGATCTGGCTTCACAAACCCGATTTCGAAAGACATGGAGGGTTGGACAAGCACATGTTTACCCAAATCAACGTTGTGGTGATGCAACAGCAAGGTGCAACAGCATCAGGCGAGGTCAATTAAACCCGACATAATACATCTTCGGACGGAGGCCTCTCCGCCTGTTGCAACCACTTCAAATAAAGTTCTCAGCTCATCAGAGTGAGTTCCCTAGGATCCCGTTGGCGTTCTCACCCAGGGAGATACATTGCCCTCAGGTACTAATCTTCGCCGTACAAAGTCTTGTACAATCATCAAATTTCAGCTGAGAACACTTCCACTTTCACAGAATACCCTGATAACCGGAAAAGCGCTAATACACGACATACACTCGCTTACCCGCCAGTCTACCAAAACGGCACCTCGCAGAGCAGCTTGACAAACTCGCATGGACTTACACAAAACGTGCTCGATATTGTGGAACACATTCAATATGCGTTGTACCATGTTACATTTCGCTATCTCTTGATATTGTAAATTGTCAAGAATGGTAGTTGATCACGCGAGCGTTTGCTGTAAGCCTTGCACCGGATGGAAATCCCGCTGCAATGGGGTTACAATGAAAAGTTTCTTGTACCACCCATTGGGCTACCCCACCCCCACATTCATGCCCATCGTCAGTTGACCACATGTTGGGTTAAGTACGAGATGGCCAGATCGGGGTTGAGATGGAAATTCAGAGTGCGATATCATTTTTTGATGGCCGAAGTCGGCCCTGTTGTCCAATTGAGCTTCTCGCCAAGTAGCTGAGTGTTTTTACTTTCCTCTTTCTTTTTACATGTAACGGTCCGATACTACTCCCAATCACCAGGTCGTTTTTTCTACACTTCCAGTTGGCCAATCACAACCAAATGCGCTTGTAGTAAATCGTAACCTTTCGGGGTCATGCCTTGACTCGAGGGCCGAAAGCGATCTAGAATCTATTATTCCCTACCTTTACGATGCAAGTAAGAACTTCTTGGGGCTTATCTCTCCGATTTTGTTCCACTTACAAGGCTGGGTCTTATCGCTGTTATCGTGTGGTTGGTATGATAATTGAGGGGGCTGGATGTACACGTTACTGGGATGTTTTTGAGTGTTTTTCTGAGGTACTAGTACACCTCGTTTAATGTTTCTTATCAAGAATATTTTTTCCAGCGAGTACTGTACTGCTTGCTTGTCAGAACAATTTTCAGCTGAAAGTTTCACCACCAGAGCACCTATCTGAGCTTATCTCGTACACGAAAACATGGCTTCTAGATTTTCCGAATCAAAGTTGGAGGATGGGCGTTCTCATACGCTGGTTCGCACAATTCCCTCGAAGTCTTAAGTATCATTTTACTATAGCATCTCAACTCAAGCTCATGCTTTCAAGGGACGGACAATAATTCCGACACCCCCACCAGGGGTTGTAGGAATTCATGACTGTAGTCTAAGGCACCTTCCCCTTCTGCAACTCTCCTATCTCTTCTAGAACAACGAAGATAATATGAATCTAATTGCTCTAGTCTTGTGGGATAATCGAATTGATTTTCCTAGTCCTAGTCGTGTAAAGGTACTCAGCTCTTGACCAGTCACGAATTCCTGCACCCCCTGGTGCCCCTAGCGCGCTGTTCTAATTGCTCAAGAATGTTCAAAAACTGGAGTTACGCAATTCTTGCCTAGGCTATCGAGAAGGGTAAATTTCAGATAAGTGGGTCAGTATTGACACAATTCTGTACCTCGAGTCAGTCAGTCAGTCCCTAGACCGCTTCTTTTCGTCCAACAGGCCTTGGACACATTGCCATTGGTTTTTCAAGTTTCGATTCTCTTAACATCTCCAAATCATATCTTCCTATACTAGGCGTATTATTTTCCGAGCGTCCTTAGCTAATTTTCAGCTCATTTTCTTGCTTAAACACACCCCCCTTTTTTCAATTCTACTACATATATATTATATAAAATTAAGTATTATTATATAAAAAGTAATAGAAATGAAAGCTCTATCTTTAGAAATCATTATCTCTCTCATAATCTATAATCTTTTAAATACCTAAAAGAGTAACTCTTGCTTATTAGTATTTAATCTACTTCTACTAATAATAATAGTACGCTACTAAACCGAGACCTCACACCAAGAGGTCTTCAATTTAGAGGCCTAGCGACCTTTAAATCTCTAGTGTTTTTTTGCTATTTAATTATAAGAATAAATGTAGGTGTGTAGGTAGTTCTGGCATAGTTTTAGTGCTAAAAGTGTACCAAAAAGTGGTGACGACCTGAGGGACGTTCAGAAAATACTACGCCCAGTACTGTCCGGGGTCTTCACTGGCTGAAGAATATATCTCGTGCTTTGTCAAACTCTTCTTGTCTAAGCCCTGTAAACTCTGTTAGTTCCCTCTAATTGAAGCAAATAAAGCGACCCGAAAGAGACAAAGCCGATGGAACTCCATTGAATGTCCTTGGAACTTTCGCTTTATCTTTCCAAAAGACAATGGTGCATTTCCTTTCTTTCCTTCTTGACGAGGGGAAGGAAAAGAACAAGGATTTGTGTCTAAGTGTCGCACCTCGCTTAACTTCAAAAGCAACTATCTAATTCTCGTCAGCTTTCGTGTACATCTCTCTTCGCCCCCTTGGTGGAATCACATTTTCGACGATCTCACAGTTCAATGGTACTTTGTTTTTATATTTTTTTTTTGGAATTATACATTATTTTGGGTGGAAATATCTTCTTATAGTAGTCAATATTGGTTTTATCTCAATCTAGGATTTGGAGGGAAGCCGTTTTTGGGGTTAGGTTGTGGCGGGGGCTTCTCGAGGAGGGGATTGGTTTCCAGTGGTTATGCTCAACCCCTTCAGCCCAATCAACGAGTTTTCCAATTTATGCCGTTGCAGAAAAGAGTGGTGAAGAATGTTCGCGATCCGCAGGAGATGGTGACGTACTACCAACTCTTGGACGAACATTAAATCTTGCAATCCCGTCAATCCCCCCCGGAGAACCACTCGGCGAGAGAGCACTACTACTCTGTTGAAACAGTCTCTGCTGTTCCGCTTTTAAGGAAGCAGGGTCCGTTGCAAGTTTCTCGAGGAATTGCGCTCTCTCAGCTTTAAAGACAGTACTGGCTCGCTTCTTCGGGATTGGTGAAGGAGTTTGGCGGGTTGTAGAAGAACGTCGAGGGCTAGGTGTCTTTGGCTTTGGAGTATGACCTGGGCGGCATGCCTTTGGGTTCTCCAAGTGTGGCTTGAGACTTTTCTTCTTCAGAACCTTGCCGCATTTTGGGCAAGAAATCCTAATATCAGCTGTCGGGCGGCATGCCTTTGGGTTCTCCAAATGGTTCTTAAGACTTCTCTTCTTCAGAACCTTGCCGCATTTTGGGCAAGAAATCATACTATCAGCTGTCGGGCGGCATGTGTTATCCAAATGTTCCTTAAGATCTGTCTTCTTAAGAAACTTGCCGCATTGTGGGCAGGAAACCAAACCATGAACTATTCTGACGTGGTTCTGACGATCCTCGTCGGACTCCAAGCTATCTTCTGGACAGAAGGAACACGCAATAAGATCTAAGCCGTGATCCAATCTGATGTGGTTGTGAAGATTCTCGACTAGGCTGTAACAGTTGCGATCATCTTCTGCACAGTGTCGGCATGCATAGAGAATACTTGGTTCATCATCCGTCCCGTCGTCTGATTCCCCAAAGTCAAAGTCCGATTCCTCGTCCTCCATTTTCTTGTCCTCCTTTTCCTCATCCTCTTCCTCCCCCTCGTCTGATGTTTCAAGCGCTAGTTCAAGGTCCCTTTGAAGTTCATCGTCGGACAAATCAACAACTGGTGGAGTATGGGTTTGATCAGCTTGTGTGTTTTCTTCAACTTCAGTCGTCCAAATCGGTCGATGAACATCGTCAGTTGAAAGAGCAAGGGCTTGTTCCCTGGTGATTTCTCTATCGTTGGTCGAGAAATCGTAATCCTCGCTGTAAGTGGGGAATGGAGTAGTCATGTTTGCGATGAGAATATTTTCGTGTGGATAAATATGTCTAAGGTGTGTATGCTGAGAAAGACAATGAAGCTGGGGAGAAGAGAATCGGATGGGGGATCTGGAGACAGTTAAGCACTTCTAATGAATCTGTTTTGCGAGCCTTACAAGAGTAAATACAGATGGGGTTAGTGCATTTTGGAGACGGCATTTACTGTTTCGATGAGGGTTTTTGAGGTAGTGAGACCTGTTTACTTTTAGCTTCCTTTTTTAGGAATGGGGGGGGGGGGGACGTTAACAAGAGCATTTCTGTTTTGTTCAATTACACTTTGGTAAGAACGAGGGTTTTTTTCTGGAGTGTTTGCTTTGTTTTCTTTATAGAAAATTTCTGATGCTATCGTGTGGGACTTCAATTGTCCATCGTGGAGAATACCAACATTGCAACTGGTGTTATGTACTGTTAACAAATTGCCTTACTCAAAGGCACTTTTCAATAATTTGAACTTCTCGCTTCTGGTGCCAGTCTATAAAGTTCTCTTTATTGAAATTGGTTGTCTTCATGAGCTCAATGGTAGCGAACAAAGTCCTTGTTAGATCTTTTGTTGAGAAAATCACGGCCAATAAAGAGAGCTGGCTTTGTATAGCTCGGTAATCCACGATAGGCATAGATTCCCGCAAGTGCATCTGGATATGTGGAGGCCTCCACACTCGTTTTTGGCAACAGAGTTTCTGTTCAGGCGGAAAATTCAAGTAGAAAGCGCTTGATTTATAGACCAGAGAAAAGAGAGAGTATGAAGTTTTGACAGGGCTAAAATTGCCGAGTGGAAAGCTTGACCTTACGTGTAAGGATATTCTACAACTATTTTCGCCAAACTAGTTGGAATAGAAGGGCTTGTTGTGTGTTTAAAATGCTTACCTGAGGATGGCTGGATACCTTCGATACTAAGTAATTATTGACGCCCTTACACGAAAAATACCATTTGCTGTGCGTGGTTACACCATCGATAGTATATCTCGTAACTTTATCTCCAATTTCCAAACTCCTTCACTAAGGATAGTGTTCAGAAGATCCCTAGAAGAGGCTTCACATTATTCCTTCAAAGAGACCATTCTCGCCTCAAGCTCCGGCGTCAACCAAAGATCAAACGCACTTCCCTGGGGGCAATCAGGGTAAGCAATTGACGAGCTTCATGAACCTCCTTCTTAGTTGCGAGCCGACAATTGCTAGTGAAAACACCAGCTTCATCCCTAGGAATAATTATAAAAGGTTCTAGACTTGCTAGAAACTGCTAAAGGACATAAAAGAGACAGCGTAGCTTCTCTAGCAAGTCTTTTAACTCTGCAACAAGCTCCGCATTAGCACTTAGCAGTGGGCAGCTAAATACCTCACAGGTTCTAGTAAAAGAATTAAACAGGCTCGGCTAATATTAGTTTAGGCTGCCTCTATTACTTAGCAAAACTCCTCTAGGTTTTTAATTATATTAAGTCCTAATATCTTATAAATATATATACGAAATAGACGTAATTGTAAAAGTAAAAGTAAAATAAAGCGAAAATGAATAATGTTAAGGCTAGAAGACAAGATTTTCTTATATCTGAGAATGGAAGCTGTTCTCCGGATTCCTATAGTTTATATCTACCGTTAGAACTAAGATCTTTCGTAGTTTGTTCCTTTATTACTCGGTCTATGTTTTTATTATAATAGTACTTTTTATTATATAAAGAACAGTGGCTTTCTTCTCTTTCCTCTTCGCTACTAGCACTTTATCACTGATAACCACTTGGCCTCGACCAACAGAAGTACTTCGGTACAGTAGCTAGCTGGAAAAGCAGAGTCCCAAGCCCTCGTGTAATCTTTTCTCGCCAAAACCTTCTCAGCTACTTTCACTCGCAAAAAAAAACTACCGCATCAAAGTGAATCTAATAATCTTTGGTATTTACTCTTCTTCTAAACTCAGATGGTCTTAAACTGGGCCCAAATGTTAGCAGTCTTTCATAAAAACTAACCACTCCATCGTACTTCAAGTTGAGGCTCCAGAGGCTGACACTGCAATCTCGCTTGACCCCTCACCGCCTCGGCATCAATTGCAACAAAGCATTGTGGCTAGGGGACGTGTTAGATATCTCTCGAAGATTCAAACCTTCCCTAAATCAACAAACCACACACTATGACGAAGCCTTGGGTTTACGAACCCATCACCGAGGTTATTTTGGCTGAAAGCAGAACAGAAAATCGAGAAAGTGAAAGGCAAGGCAGCTTTTCACGCCTTCGCAGAGAAATAGAACGAAGTTCGAGAAACAGAAGGCAAAAATCACGGCAAACAAGTCAATATCATGAATTGGGCTTACGACAGAATGATTTTAAATATTTTCGGTACCTCTTCCCTCTTTCGGTTAGGAATGATATGAATTATGAATAGAGAAGATTCCTAGATCCCGAAGCAGAACTCAATTGCCCAAAGCTAACGGCCATGATGGATGCTTTGATCGCGAAAGTTGAGGCACTAGACGATGATGAAGACGGTGATGATGATGACAACGACGACCTTCCCCTTAAGTCTAAGGCATTAGCTTTGGGCGAGGAGACTGCGGCTTTGGCTTCCGAATCCAATAGCCTTGAATTTCACACCTCGAAGGGAGTCAAGGATGCTCTAAAAGCTGCTGTCCTTTTCGTTGGAGATCGTGGCTATTGGTTCATGGAACAAGATCTCTGACACTTGTAGCATTAGAGAATTGGAAATCGAGTTCTTCAAATCCGTGCTTCTTTTTGATTTCTGAATTACCGTAAATTGAGTAATTGAATATTAGTAATTGAATAGTTACGAATAAGGACAATATATCATTTCTAGCAACTTGTTGTTTCCATTGGTCGTCACGCCTTTGCTTATGTCAAAAGTTGGGCCATCGTTTTGTAAGTTATTATATTATATTGAACCAGAAACGCCAAAGAAAAAACAAATTTTAGGAAGCGACTTTCCTTAGCAATCTAGTGATTAGAGCATTCCATGTAGAGTGTCTAGAGGTATTCCAGGAGTAAAGTAGATTGTTAGCCATGGTCAATCTAGTGAGGATAGGAGAAAAATCACAGAAGCGAGGAGAGGGAGCATGGGTGACCTTTCATCGACGAGTACAATCGAAGTATTCTACTTGTCTTCGTACTCAATAACAATGTGGTCGCTTGTTTTTCCTCATGCCTTTCCGTCCGTTGAAGCCAGCTCCCCGGTAGGTTCCCTTCCGGATAGCTTCCTGCTTCAATCGTTCGGCGCGGATCAGATTCGCCTCAAGGTTCTTCGCCATTTGTTGATGCAAGATCTCAAAGACTTCGAACTCTTCAGCAAGAATATTCCCCTCCCAGTTCAATCTTAGAACAAGATGCTGGAGCATCTTATTGCGAGTGACCTTGCTCGTCCTACAACCGCAAACGCATTTATAGACACCTCGTCTACCTGAAACTGATGAAGCTTGTTGAAACAGCTCTGCTACCGTGTAGGTTGTAGATCCTGCTTCAATCTCATCGAATCCGTCCAAGATACCGGCTGCAATCCATCGGTCGACGGCGTGCTGGCGAAGCAGAGGTAAATTAAGGCGCTTTCCACAACCGCAAGTGCAAGTCCGACCCTGCACTCCCTTTGGCCGACCTGGTTTTGAATCTCTATCTCTAGTCTCAGTTGGCCGTTGCGGCTCAGGTACTTGAGCCTTTTCTGCCCGTGGGCTTGGGCTTGGGCTCACATATGGAAGACTATTCCAACCTGTTGATTGAGGGAGGGGATGCTCATATGGTTCTAGAGCTTCAGCCTCTGGGTAGAAATCAGAATCAAATTCCATGTTTCCAGAGCTTGGAAAAAATGGAATACTAGGTTCCACGCAGCTTTCAGGGTCGGCGTAAGTTGGAGGTACCTCATAATTTAACTCCATATCCATAGGCTGAAACTCAGTCTGGTAATCTGGTTCAGGATATGAACTTTGGTCTTGAGCCTGGAAACTCATATACTCAGAAGGATATACGGACTGGGCCAGAAGGCTGGGGTTGATATATTGATATTGACTCATTTTCGAACTGTCAAAGACGTTGGTGTTGCTATTCGAATGGAGAGATGCTATCAAGATGGATGGTAAGAAGCTGGATCTGCTTGGGTCAGACCTCCAGTGGTGAAAGTTATAGAGAGACAACAACATTGTTTCCCTCCTTTCATTAGTCTCCACAAAGAACCATATTTCTCGTCTCTCGTTGTATCGCCTACTGTTCTCTTCATTCAAAGAGCAGTGTTCTTTCAGTTCTTCCTTTTGTTCTCTTCTTTCAAAAGTAATAACCCATTGTCTCCAACAACTAAAAATCCCCTTCCACTCTATCTTCTACCTGTCCTCAAATTTCCTACACTAAGCAAAAATCTAGTAGTTATAGAAAGTTTTAATGTATAGTAGTAAAACTATACTTGACTAATTTTTTTAAAATAGTATTTTTAATTAAGATACTATTAAATTCTAATCTTAAAAGAAAGAAAGGAATCTCAGGCCTTAGAGCAAGTAAGAAGTAAGCTAAGATATATAAGATATTAGATAATCTCTCTCTTTTTACTATTAATTTTACTAATCTTAGAATTATTAATATTTAAAAGTACTTTAGAGGTATAGATAAAAATAATCTTATAAGTATTTAAAACTTTTTTAATATATTTATCTAAGAGATAGATAATCTTATTACTAATTTAAATAAGCGTTATAGTATTAGTATATCTTAAATTATAGTAATAGCTTTATTTACTCTATTTTCTATTTATATAAGAAAAATTTATAAATAGCTAGCTATTTAGAAATACTAAGGTTAGTTATTAGTTAGGTTTTAGATATTATTATTATCTATATTATAGAGGTTTTAGTTTTAGACCTTTAGTATTATCTAAACTTCTATATAGAAATACTCTAACTCTCTCTATTTCAGAAAAGCGAATTTAGTCTTTTTCTTAGTATTAAGCCTAGTATTTATATATATTATTCTATTAAACGTACTTCTATATACCTCTTTCGTAGTAGTATACGTTTCGAGCTATTATAAGTTTGTCGCCTCTTTATCTTATTAACTCTAGGAATCTAAACTCTGTTTTAAGATACTAGCGCTGACTAGGAGTTACCTAGTTTGATATATAGTAAGTTTAGCTTAGTAATAGAACATTTTAAGATTCTTATAAAAATAAGTTAGCTATCTTCTATAAAGCTAACCTCGATATTTAAAGAAGGCTTTTTAAGAGTTTCAGATAAGAGAAATAGATATTACTATCTAGGCTCTATATTTATACGCATTATGCTAAATAAGTAGAGTAAGTGACTTAAAATTATCTGAAAAGGTTTAAGAAGAAGCGGAAACTAAATATCGTCGTTTTCCTAGACCTTTTCGATTAAGCGCTTTTATAGTTCTAGGGTATCTCGTATAATAAGATATAAGAGTGTCGAAGAGCAGTGTCGATTCACTTACTCTCCGCTAAATAGTATACGATTAAGAAGAGCTACGTCGATAAACCTAGAGTCGTATAAGCGAGGAGACTTTCAAGTATTAAGCGCGTTCAAAAGAAGGCGGAGATATGATAAACAGTAACCCTAGAGCTCTGCTAAATAAATCCTTTTAATATAACTTAAACTGGAGTAGACTGATTTGATACTAGGAGAATAGACGTAAGAAAGACTATAGAGAGAGATGAGATTCATAAGATAGATTTCAAAATATTAAGATAGAATTATTTTCTAATTTATTAGAGATATAAGTTTTCATAGAGAGGCTTAGAGAGAGGTGTAAAGAGATATAAATACGAAGATTATATTAATCTCTTACTTCTCTATCTTTAACTAGATATAGCTTTGTATAGAAGAGAATCTACTTTTTAAACAGCTCTGAAGAAACCTCCGAAGCTTTGTATTCTTCCTTCGTCTCTTAAAGATAGCGTATCTCTAGAATCGTAGTATATTCTAGGTATAAGAGCAATTCCTTCTTAAGTTCTCTCTCTTAAGCTAAAGGTTAAACCCACTTCTTAGGGTTTGGATCGATTCATTATATAATTACAAGATTTCCTTAAGCTCTTCGATACTTCGGACTAAGTAATTAGTCGTGAAGTCCTCAGGTAGTTTCTCGTCGGGCACGATTCTTATAGGCTTCTTACGCGAGGTATATGAGTTTATATACTTCTATACTTCATAGAATATATTACGTAGTATCTTAATTAACTCTCTCGACTAGGTCAAGGGTTATAACTTCAAGCAGTCAACGCGTTTCTAGAAATGAAATCTCCTCTTATTAAGAAGAGCTATATTAAATCAGATTATTTAAGTACTCTTTCTAGCCTCGAAACAGTTTTAGCTTTAAGTGCTATGCGAACCTAAGAGGAGCGGGGAAAGACAGTAACCCGCGCTTTCTACTCTACTAGGTCTATAATACGTTAATAATAAGTATTTAGAAAGAGAATAACTTTGTTAGGAAATAAATACGGATCGAGTTATAGGAAAGTTTGAAAATAAGTAAATTATATTTTAGGAAGGCTGTGATTATTTAAAAGAGGGGTTAGTAAAATGAGTGCAAACATTACTCACTACTCTATCTTTACCAGGGATATTCCAAGGCATTTGAAAATCCGAGAAGAAGCTTTAAATTATTCCGCCTCTTTTAACTGAGTCTATTCTCGCGTATTCTCGTCTTGAACTCTGGTGGTAACAAAAAGTCAAACCGGCGTTAGAAAATATTCGCTTTCCGCTTCTCTTAACCTCGTCTAGTGCCTCGTAAAAAGACCGCATGCCAGATGCTAGATGAAAACCGTATACCACAGCCTCCCAGAAATTGCCACTCGGCGTAAAACAGACCTCGTAGCATCCCGAATAAATCTTTTGATTCCGCGTTAAGGTCTGCTTCAGCACTTGGCGGGTAGGCAGCTAAAGACTCTTTAAGCTCTAAGAACGTGGAAGAGAATTAGACAAGCTCGAACATTATTAGCTTAGGCTATAGCCATCACCTAGCGAAAGTCCTGATATATTGTGAATATGTATACGAAATAGGTATAGATATAAAGGCAAAATAGAACGAAAATCAAGAAGGAGTTTAAGGTGATGTAAAGAACTTCCTATATCCGAGGGTAGATGCTATTCTCCGGGCGCAATGCAATCCACCAATGCCCTGTAATGCCCTGTAAGTTACCCTAGAGCTTCTAATTCGTCACCTCCTTGTAAAAGGCGCCGACACCTTGAAGCCACAGGCGCGAACGAACCTATAGAAAAAACAGCGGAGCTCTGATTTACAACGAGGTCCACTGAAATACAGCGGTCAGCTTATAAGCCTAAAGTCTTCATACTTCCAACAGCGTCCTCTAGAGTAAGAAAGAGCAAGAAATCGAGTACTCCATTTCCCAATACCGCTTCGCATTCCGCATCTCGCATCTCGCATCTCCCACACGTAGACTACTCCTGTGAATAGACGCAAAAATAAGAAAAGGTCTCTACTAGGTAAGAACGAGCACAGCAATGACTCGTCGCTAGTGCTACTACGCCTAATAAAAGTGATCTTGCACTGTCGAGTCAGTTCAACCACACTCCATCGAAAAAGCAAACAAAAACAGTGCAGTGGGCCCGCCAGCTCGGTAAAAAAAAACAAAAAAAACACCGGGAACAAGACAAGAGCAGCAAGTTGAGAATTTGGTGATTAACCAATAACAAGGACTTCTAAGTTGATTCTCTCGCCATCCCACGAGCATCTGCTAGCAACCGGCCCTCTGATCTACCCTCATATCCCGTTACGGCGCAAAAGTTCAAAAGAAGCTTCCCGATCATCAAAAATAATACACGAACTCCTCGGGTTATGCAAATAACTATCCCAAATCGAAGTGGAAAACGCTAGCCCGATGTGCAAGTTTGACAGTCCCCATGCCAGATTGAATAATACCATTTATTGTATAACGCCAACCAGACCAATGCCATATATCCGTGAGCCCATTACTTCTTTTGTATCATGTCCAACCCGGCTCTCACAGACGAACGTACACATCTACGCATGGTAATCGCCATTCCCTTCGCCCTAGAAGGCTTCGTAGCCATTCCACGCCAATTCCGGTCCATTCCGTCTTCGTTGCTAATTGTCGCTTTGCCTCCTCCAACGCTGTCCCTGCCAAGGCAAAAGCAGTATTGTTTAATGCACCTGCGTATATGCCGACCTGGTCCAGGGTTTGATTCGACATGGCGGATGAGTTGACCAAGTTGGAGGAGAGAGTTGAGGCGGGCCCCCTGGGTTCGAACCAGTTACTGCTGAAGTCGAAGAAGCAGTGATCCGACCAGTGGCAGGAGGAGGCGAAGAGTATCATGAGGAGAAAGGAGCAGTATACACATGGCCGATTCAGGAAGTAGGTGCAGATGAAGAAGAGGAAGATGAATATGGGCGAGGCATTCGTGGGGATAAATAGGAGGGGCAGCCAGCTGGAGAATAAGTCAGGTCAGCGTCAAGCGGCAGAACGGATGGGGATGGGGAAGGTTGGAATAAAGGTACCTCCGTAGACAAAACATGCTGCAGTCTAGTCGTTTCGTTTCGTTTCCTTTCTATTATTCCTATTATTTCTTTTATTCCAGGTTTGCGCAGCGTTTCTGATGCCGAGGGGTGACGGTCATCAGGCAAGGCACGGCGGCTTGAGCACACGACGGTTGCTGCGGTGCGGTTCTTGTTCAGCTGGTCAAGACAAGGGCACAAGCGTCGTTTTCTTCAGAGTTGGAGTTGGGGAATATGGTATTGGTATTGGTATTGGTATTGGTATTGGCACGTTGTACTCAAGGAGAGGAAGAATCGCCAGAGCGGAGCGGAGCAGAGCAGAGCAGAGGGTGACGGGCAGTGGCAGTATGACAGAACGACGGATACGACGTGAAGGGGCGGATGGGCCTGGGGCACTGTGAAGCAAGATCGGCCTTTGAGCACTGGGCTGGGCCACAGATTCATCTATTAAAGCGGCATGAGATACTTGGTATGAATGAGCGGCCGCTTTTAACTTTTTTCAACGAGGCTAGGAGCACAGACCTCCTGGCGAGCCTTGCTTAAAGTTCAAGCTTGCGGACAAGCTCTTGTACTTTTCTTCTCCGCAACTTCAACTTGCGCACCTATAATACATACACCTTCCTCCCATCTCGTCACCTTCAAACCTCTACCTACACTTGTTTCCCATCGCCGTTCTCTTTGCTCTTGAGCAAGAGTGGTCACGGCTGTGCGATTCTCGTCTTCCTCCACCCACCCACCTTCAATTCACATCGCAAACCAATCTTCCCCCATTTTGAATTCTAATTCGATTCATCGCCGCAAACTTTCCATCTGCGCCTTTGGTGCGCTTCGATTCTTACCACCATGTCTGGATTCCCTGGCGCTCCGGGCGAGAGCAATGGCTTAGATTCCCTCTTTGCTCAACTTCGCTCCCAGCATAACAAACAGCCGGTCGCCCTCGAGCCCAGTTACAGTTACTACCCACCCAATAACGCCTTCTTTGGCCAACAACCATCACCAGCTCAACAGCACCAACAACACGCGGCCCATGGCTATCACCAACCTCAAGTCTCCTCCCCCTCCCCTCTCCCTACACCTCCTGCGCACAATCAACAGCCTCATCATTCTTCCGCCATCATGAGTCCAGCCGCGACCCCTCAGGCGCGTATTCCTGCCGCGGCGGGCGCACCATCCAATGCAGATCGAACCTCGAGCTTGTTGAATCTTCTCAAGTTCAGCCAACCTTCCGCTGGATCTGCCAGTCAACCACCGCCCATCGGCACGCCATTGCCTCCATCCCGAGAGCCCTCCATGAATTTTGGTGCTTCAGATGTTCATGGTCAAGTTAGCACATCTGCTCCTCGGGCAGGTTCTGATCTTCTGGCTGCTTTGATGGCAGGTTCTCAACCCCGCGCAGCGCAAGAGCCCAGTGTCAAGGCGGCATCAAGTGCACCGACACCGCAAAATACATTTACCAATTCAACTACTTCGCCACCTCCCGACACCCAAGCATACCTCTTGCAACTGTTGAACCAACCAAAACCATCACAGTCAGAAGTCACGCCAAGAATGAAGCCAGCCAAGATTATGACCCCACCAAGCAAGGCTAGTTCTTCGGATGAGGTAGAGGAAATCACACACGCTTTGGAGGATGCCTCTCTTAGCATGAGCATGATGGAAAGCGCGGCAACGGATGAGTTTGGAAAGGAGAGCCAGGAGCCTGCAAAGAACAGCCAAGGTCTATTCACGTACGTCAATCCATTTGATCAGTTGGCTGCGTCCTCGCCACGTAACCGCACACCAAAGGCTACTAGCGCTGGTCCAATCTCTTCCAACTCTCCAGCCCCCGCGATTCAAATCTTGAAGAAGCCCCGTCAACAAGATTCACCAGATAACAAGCGCAAGCTGGATGAGAGAAGCACAATTTCAAGCCCTGCTCACACCAAGCGAAAGATCGAGTCTCCACAAAAGCCACCTACCCCACAGGCAGGTGAACGCTCTGCACTCGAGGCACTCATTGGCATCGGTGCAGCAGGCAAGGGAGCCTCTGGCCAGAAAGAATCCGTCCAGGATGCTCTCAGCGAGGTTGGAAACAAGGCTGACAAGCAAGCTCAAGAGGCAATTGTGCGCGCTGAGCGTGAAGAAAGCCAGGCATCAATTGAGCAAGACCTGAGAGATTTGCTCGCAGCCAAGAGCGACGCTGACTTCAAACATCAAGCTGAGACAACTGCCCAAGCTATCAAAGAACAGCTCGAGAAGGAGGAGAATAGCGGTGCCCTTGACGGACTACCTGTACCTGTTGCGGAGGCTGTCAAAGAAATTATTGACGATACCGCCCAAGGACATATTGCTGATAGCTGGGAGAGTGCTGATGCCGAAGTCGAGACCGTTTCCAAGGCTGACGAGGATATTGTTATTCCAGTGTACAACTTCCCAATGAAACCATGGATTTCAATCTCCATCAAAGCTACCGAAGAACCTCGCCCTACATTCCGCGAGGCGTCTGTTCTAGATATCGCTCGCCTGAAGAAGGAATTCGATCAGGTTGACCGTACTCTTGTAACTGCTTCTGGTACCTTTATCGTCTATGGCATGTCAAAGAATGGAGGTGTTCGTATCATCCGACAAGAAGATGGTCAAGATGCTAGGATCTTCACCGAGACGCAGGATCGGATTTTCAGTGTTGTCACTTCATCATCTCCGGTAGACTTGAAGGAATCAGTCATCGCCACTGGAATCAGCGGCACCGTCTATTGGGTACTCATCAAGGACGGAGAAGGCGACCATCTTGATGACTCCATGCCAGAGATGTACGGTTTCGCTCTTCCTCCTGTTCCCGCTCAGGACAACGAAACTTCTGGTGGTGTATTGAAGACCAGAGCTAGAAAGAGTTCGGCTCACCCCGACTTTTTCGGTGTCGGTCGTGGAAAGTTCATTCACGTCATCTTCCCACCTGTCATCTTGAAGCAATCTTTCCTGAAAAAAGGAAAAGATCGCGTTGTTGATACGGATAAATATCTCAATCACCTCTCACTTAAGATCAACACTGGCAAGGCTGGTAAGGACTTTACTTTCAGTGAAGACGACTCGACGATTGTATCTCTTGACAAGGCGGGCAGAGTTAAGTTTTGGGATATCCGTGGCCTTACCAAAAACAATGGTTCTCAGTTAGAACACATCGAGATCAAGGATCCTCTCATCACGTTCACAACTACGCCCGCAAATGAGAAATCTTGGCCAACCTCGGTACTCTTCGTCGACAAACTCCGACCTTATCAGAAGGGAGGAGCCTTGAGATATATGATTATCGGTATGAAGCAAAATCACACTCTTCAATTGTGGGATCTTGCGTTGCAAAAGCCCGTCCAAGAGATCCACCTTCCTCATATCAAGGAGTCGGACGCCGTTTGCAGTGTAGTTTACCATGCTGCCACTGGAATGATTATTGTTGGTCACCCAACTCGCAATTCAATCTATTTCCTCCACTTGTCAGCACCAAAGTACAACCTTTCCAAGACTGTCACCCAAGCGGACTACATGGAGAAGATCGTTGCTAGCGACCCGTCGGTTCTCAAGCCTGATGCTACTGCCGTCATCAGCGGAATGCGCGAGTACTCGTTTGCAGATAAGGGAATTCTCAGAAGTCTCGACATCTTGCAACAAACCACCAATACTTCTCCTGAGGGCGAGGCTCCAACAATGTTTGAACTCTATTGCATGCATTCCCGAGGCGTTACTTGCCTCCTTATCAAGCAGGCGGATCTTGGATGGACTTCAGATAACAAGGTTATCAACCCATGCACAACACCTGAAGCTGATGGAATTATCTCTATTGAGAATCTCAAGGAACTTGCTGTACCAGTAACTCCGGCGCCGGAGGTATCTGAGCCTGCTGCTCCGACCGTCCCCACGCACATCGTTCCTCGACCAGCAGCAAAGGAGACAGCCTCCTCCAAGGAAACCCCTAAGAAGGCCGTCGTTGCGGAAGCTAGCTCGGCCAGTAAGGCGGAAGAAAAGAAGGAGTCTGCCGTCAACGGTGGTTTGGCCTCAACTGGTCCAGGTGAAAAGTCTGAGAAGAAGAAGCGTAGAAAGGCCAACAGCTCTTCTGAGCTTACCGCTGGACCAAGCTCTGCATCTCAATCCGAAAAGCCCAAGGCCATTGTACTCGATCCTTCGTCTCATTCCCGAAATGGAAACGTCTCGAAGGCGAACAACAACCCGAGAGCCCAGGCCCAAGACCTCAGCGACTCGACTTTGAAGGGTATCGAGAATCGTGTCTCCAGCGAAATGAAGAAGACATTTACCGACTCTCTCGATTCCTTGTATAAGAACATCAAGGATGATAGACGCACACAAGACGCCGTATCAGAAGCCAAGCAAGACGCCATGCTTCGACTCGTCTCCAGCACACTATCCGATAACATCGAGGCAACTCTTGGTCGCATTGTTCAAACCAGCATCCAGAAGTCGGTACTACCAGCCATTTCAGATGTCACAACCAAGGCAGTCAGTGAGCAGCTTGGTTCCAGATTGAGTGCCCACATTGCACAAATTGTTCCTCAAGAGCTGCAAAACACATTGCCTGATTCAATTGGTAGAGCTTTGCAGCAACCGCAGCTCTTGAAGCTTATGTCTGAATCTCTCGCTCAGAGCGTGGCATTCCAGGTTGAAGAACAATTTTCCAACATCCTTCAAGGTGTCATTACTCCAGCCTTTACCAACCTCGCTCTTCAGGCATCCCAAAAGATCGTTAGTGATGTTCAGCGTGAGGCTGCCGAGCAGATTCATGTATTTGAACGTCAGCGACACGAGGACAGTGTAAAGATTGAACAGCTTACACAACTCGTGACTGGCTTGACCGAAACAGTCTCTTCCATGGCTGCCGCGCAATCCGAGTTCCAGGGCCAATTCTTGAGATTACAAAAGCAAGCTGCTGTTGAAAGACGAGGCATGTCTCGCCAAACAGATGAGTCTGTTGTATCGGTCGATAGCCCCCACCCCTCCAATGCATTAGCACCAATCGAGCCAACACCCGAACGAACACCGGAAGAGCAGGAGTACTATGAAATGCTTGAAAGTATTCAGGAGGCTATGGAATCTGGCGAGTATGAAAAGGCGGTCATTCAATGGCTACAAACCAAGCGGGAGCAGGAGTTCTTTGCTAGGTTCTTCTCTCAAATCAACCCGGATTTCACACGCGAATTAAGCCCATTGATGCTACTCTCTCTGGGTGCGATCATCACAGCCACTTTGGAGGACCAGTATCTCAATGCACGCATTGCCTGGATGGACATGATTTTGTCTACTTTCCAGGGTAAACTTAATGCTGGCGAATTGGTAAGCTAACAACTCAAGCCCCCCCCCCCCCCACTTCACGTACTGACCTTCAAATTAGGACGATCAAGCTCGCAATCTCATTCCAAAGCTCATGGGAATCTACATTCAGCGTGTAGAGCACCTCTTCATGCGTGTCAACAACGTCTCACCCCATGACCCTTACTTGAAGCAACTTTCAATGTTGATCAATGCGGCAAACCGAATCCTGGAAAGCGGTCGAAGCAACATCCGTAGCCGGGAAGCTAGCATTTCTAGTTCCATGATGGGAGGTGGTCGATATTACCAGTGAACTTCTCAAGTCGTCACCAAAACCCACCTACATTGATATAGCACTGCATCCCGAAAGGGACTTGGCATATCGCCCTTCCTTTTGAATTTGCGGATTTACACGATTCTGTAAAGTTCAATGGAGAACCCCAAGATCGGATTTCCTATTGGCTCGAGACGCTGGAATGCTCTCGATATGGCCAACTGGGAATCGGCTCGCATTAACACACTTGTACTGACATATGTGGCCAAAAATTTCCTTGCGTTCTTTTTTTTCTTCTATTCTCTCTCTTTTTTCGCGATATGGAGGAAGAAGCCTGGCCATCTGTTCTCATTATTACGGGTCGTTTTGTGCCTACGATATGAAGGATCAGTGAAGTTAGATCATTTTTCCCCCTCTTTACATTAACAAATGATAATTCCTCAAAGTGGAACGATTATTGATGTGTGTACGAAGGCGTGGCTAGCGGAGAAGGGATATGGTTACCATCACAAACATTTGCATCGTACTGCAATTTTTTTACGCACAGAGAACGCGCTGCATGGGCGGGTTTGAGACGTGAAAAGCTCTGTACTCATAGGGAAAAGCAATGCAATAAAGTTGACGTTGCGAATCACTTGATTATCTAAGATTGCTTTCGTGATTTACTTGGTCGGGTATCTTGCGCGTGCTTGTAACCCTACCAAAAACTAGCAAAAAACAACCCCCTCTGTGAAAATTTACAATAAATCAACCACCTTTCCAAGTCTCTTCAAAGTAGTCTTAAACGAAAGGCATTTACTTTTTCCATACTCTAGAAAGCAGGGAGTAAATTCTTTTGCGTAAACAGATAGGAATTACGATAGCTTCACCTAATTTTGGTGTTCCTCGCCTCGTCTACCCCTCCGGGACCAAGTATCTTGACCTCGACGTTGTGCGCTCAAGTAGAGTGGAGTGGAGCAGCGAGCGCTACTCTACTTTCCTAATGCGTCTACTTTATATCTACGACTAATCAAGTGGTTGAACTATCACGAGTTCACTTGCGTTTTGACAAATTGGATGCTGGGTATCTATACTTTTTGAATTCAAGTGGTCTAAATAATCATGCAAGGTGCATGTACATTCTTCCCCATGGTTTTCTAATGCTTCTTTCCCCTTTTGAATCCTTGGTCGAATTCAACGAATTGCGCGCTTGAGCGAGTGTTTTCCTTGACGCCATTTGTAAGCTACGTTCTTCGTTGAATGAGGTTGTGATGTAGTAGTTTTAACGGAATGGTGGCCCGCATTTCTTTCCCTTTCCTGCGAGGTTGTTGACGGTCTGAGGGGTTGCCATTTTGTTCGTTGGGTTGGGGGGGGTTGTGGTTTGGGATGGTAATTGATGGTGAGTGAGAAAGTGGGGTCAACTTGAGCTGTGGAGATAGAAGTTGAGATGGGAGTTGGAAAGTTGTTTCCTTGGGGTGCGGTGTGAGTTGTCAGGGCTGGTTATATACTTCCGATGGTGACGGATGGAGTGAAAGAAGATGTCCAAAAATAATTTTGTGGAAGCGTGGAGGCGTCTTTCATTGTGTTTCTGGGGGTTTCCTATTGGGTTGGAGGTTTCTAGGTGGCGTTTGGAGATACGAGATGGGTGTGGAGGGACGAAGAAGTAAAATGGAGCTGATACTTTTTCTGGAAAGATTTTCTGGGTTGGGGTAGACTGATGGTGTTATTTTCATTTATGGGGTTGAAAGAGTCGAGGGTGGGTTATATCATGCTCTTGTGAACGAGCGGTTAAAAATGGAAACGTATGAGTTCATAGCTTTGCCATCTCAGTGATCCCGACTTCCACGATGATGTCTTTTCTTTCAGCGGATACGCTTATTATTGGTCAAGTTAAACTGGGAAGTTTGGAATTTCATCGGATCAATTACTATCTCTGCGATCCCGGTTTGAAGGAGAGTACATTTCAATGGAAGAAGTAGGAGCTTCATGAAGCTTCTCTATCACTGCCAAATCCATTCCATGAGGAGGATCTTTCGTCAACTCTTACGCGAAAGATCAAAGAAATACGTAAACCCCCACGAAGCCAAGTCTTGGAATTGATCGATGTATGGTCACATTTTCCTTCTCTCTTTGAAATCAAACCGTGGAGGTTCCGAGAAGGACCCGGAGTCTTGCCTATGCATGCTGTACTACAATGGCTATCGAAGGATTACTTCAGGACGTCAGTGGAACGTTCCCGATGAAGACCCGTTTAAATCCATAGGTTTTCAGTGTGTCAATTGTTTGATTGTTGCCTTCTTTCTATATTCAAAAGGGACGTAGTTGAGACAATTACAAGAAAAATGGTCTTTGGTTACACACATGGGTAGATCATGAGCTCTTCTGTGAAGGAAGGAGCGATGTGCAGTTACTTACCCGGCGTGGATGGTTCCCCGTACACCCGCTTTCCCCCAACCAATCAAACTCAATGAATACATTCTTAAAACCGAACGATTACCAACTATAACACTTCAATAGATGATCTACTACGTACGTAAAGAATCCCTTACAACAGAGCAGAACTCATAAACATCCTCTCATCGTTGCGGATATATTCATCTGCAACCTCTCATTCATCCCTCTTCTCTACCCCGCACCATTCAGACCCCTACAAAAACCCAACACCATGTCTTTCCAATACGCAAACTTCCCAGAAGGTGCCCCTCTCCCAACCGCAGATTCTTCAGGCTCTTTCACTATCAAAGCCGGGTCTCCAACAGACGTCTGGAGAAAACCAACACACAGCGGTACACACGACGCTTTCAGCGCTCCGATCGTCTATAAATCCATCCCCATCGCCAAATTCAAATCCGCCCGCGTGACGGCAACCGGAAAATGGACAACCCTCTACGACCAAGGGGGCTTAATCCTCGTTTTCCCATCCACAAAATCCCGACCTACAAGCGAAAAACGCTGGGTCAAAACAGGAATTGAATTTTATCAGGGAAGACCGATGATGAGTACTGTTGCTGCAGACCTGTATGCTGATTGGAGTTTGCTTCCCCTCAGTGCTGAGGATGAGGAGAAGGGGACGGTGACTGTGGAGGCTGAGAGAGAACAGGAGAAGGATGGGAGTTATGGGAGTGTGTTGAGGATTTTACGGGTGGGTAAGGATGGAAAGGGTGTTCCTATTCGGGAGGTTACTTGGGCTTTTCATGATTTGGATGAGAGTGAGGAGATGTGGGTTGGCATGCTTGTTGCCAAGCCTACTGAGAGTGAGAGTAAAGAGTTGGAGGTTAAATTGGAAGGCTTTGAGATCAAGTTGAGGGGTTGATTTGTCGCCGAGAAGTGGAACCTGGATGGTCATATCCTGGCGTGGAAACATTGGAATGAAGCTAGGATGGAAAAGCAAGATGTATCGAATCACTGAATAAACTTGCTAGTCCTTTCACTCCGTTTTAAAGCTTTGTTGCCAAAGCTTCTTCAACGTATGAAAGTGGTATAGATGACTACAAGTTTCCGATATTGCTAACGAGCAAAAGGCACTACAAAAGAAATTGATATCAAAGCACGACAACCGCCTTCCTCAAAATTTAAACAGCACTCTGCGATTTTTCTAAGTTGAGTTAGCGTAGCGCCATGCTGATTATCCACCAGAGACCTAGTAAAAATAACGAAGGCTCCTTATTAAGTGTACGTAATGCTTCCAATCGATAGAAACCTCATAACAGAAAAAACGATCGTCATGAAACTTAAGTATGAGTTTGAGCCAGCTCACCCACCTCCTGTTGGACATTAAAAGTGGCAGTAAAACTTTAATTACCGAATGTTTCTGGACAATTTGAACTTGATTGTTCTAAAACACCTGAGCTGATATTTTAAATTGTTATAAATGTACACAACATTTAGTTCGACTTACCCTAATAAGCTGGAACAACGAGAGCTAGGTAGGCAGGTGCCAACCTGTTGTATATATATACTGCGAGCTCACCTCATATTTCGTATAATCTATGCAACAACCCCTGACCAGATAATCATACATCCACTTGCCAGAAAATCTTTATTAATACCAGGAGCCTAAGCAACAGAATATCAGCCGCAAATGTTTAGAAATAGGAAAAGCAATTTGGCTCACATTGGCCAAGATTGTCTCCTGCCCAAATCCCATGTTCGTTCCAACCCACGCAAGACGGAGATCGAAGTATGTGTCAGTTTTTCTAGGCCAATAGCCAACAGAGATTTCAAGTTCAGAGGGACTCTGGTCAATATTTCCGATGACCGTTGGTAGGAGTTCTGGAACTCGTGAATTTTGCCATTGAACAAAATGTTGGTCTGGAGTTGCACTTGCCTCTTTGAGTTCCTCAAGATCATTGGTTGTAAGAATTGCTTCAGACGCTTTCACAGTGAATCGAGTACGAGTAACAAATCGTAAAGACTTTCAGCTTTGTCACCCGAGGCAGGGATAGAGAAACTGGATATCTATTCTTGTTAGTTAAAGCATCGGCCATATAAGATTAATCGCGCCTTTCCAGTGGTTATATTCAATTCTTGATGCGAACCAACGTTGAGTGGAAGCGTACTTAACAGATTCCATGGCGAAGTCCCAACTTTCATAATCGCCGCTAAGCCTTTCGTGTCTACTTCGTGATTTCCAAAGTTAGATGTGTCGCTTGTAGTCATCTGAAATGAATCAGCTCTAAACGAATTTCAATCGCCAGATGGTTCAAAGGAGCAAGTGCTGTACCTGGTAAATCCCCAACAGCATAGCAATAATTCTCATCTCAGCACCATTCGCCAAGATTGGGTTTTGAAGAGCTTTCGCTAAAGACCCAATAAGTTCCTGAGAAAAGTATACTAGCTTTATGAATTGACATTGGCCTATTCAAAGGCTTCCTGAGAGTTGCGAATGCAACCGCCTGATAAGCCTCCTCGTGGTTTTAGTATAGACTCGTGCCTACAGCACCCTTACCTTCCTAAGCTTTAACAATGGGAAAGAAAACTGTAAAAAATACGAAATAAATTTTACTCGATTCTAAAGACGCTTATTGATCTTGAAGACGTACTTGTAACATTTAGATTCGTTGTTGTGGTTTTATTATGGGTTTAGAATGTACTAAAATCGGCGGATGATTCCGTACGCGAGGAGCAAGCTTTCACCAAAGCAGATTCCGGTCTACGACGATATGCCAACGTCTCCAAACCAGAAAGATAGCCTCTGGAAATATTTGGACTGGAAAAGTAATGCAGAAATCATAAAAGAAGGCCCTTAGAGAAAGAGCATTGCTCTCAGATTGTG
This sequence comes from Hymenoscyphus infarciens, assembly GCA_001414345.1. Lineage (NCBI taxonomy): Eukaryota > Fungi > Ascomycota > Leotiomycetes > Helotiales > Helotiaceae > Hymenoscyphus > Hymenoscyphus infarciens. Next base: position 4,079 of record LLCB01000202.1, on the reverse strand, counting down.
GTGACATTTAGGTAGGCAACGGAGAGAACATCAGTACCAGGACACGGGACTCGTTTTGGCATAGTGCATTTTCGGGCAGTTGTGACGAATCAAGACTGCCTGGAATCATGTGCTTCATATATTCTAAATCCGGAAAATCCAGGATCTTCGAGGCATCTCATGCAGGACTTTTCTTCAAATGTTAATTTTGCCTGAGGGCCTGGGTGGATTGGTAGTTCCAACGTCCTGGAAGAGTACCGTCGTACTATGAATAAGTCAGTTCAGCCAAAATAGATAATCTGAAGACTTTTGATATAAACCTTTTTCAGCCGCCGCTTACACGAGTTGCAACCACAAGAAGGGCCGTTGTGAACCATGACGGCCAAAGGAATCCATGAATTAAACGAAGTCGGATTTTGGAAGGAAGATGATAAGAAAAAACACAAGGAGGAAGTACGAGATGATATGGGGTGGTCTAGGGGTCACTCGTTGTAGTTAGGTAGCGTTGCGCTTCTCAATTAGGGAGTTTGTCAAATCCAGAGACGAGAACCCCAAATGATTCTACTGCGGTATCGACTTTTCTTCTCTAACTTACTAATAATAAACCTCTCGCTCTTCTTCCTCGTGAGAGGGTTATGCCTAGTAGCATTCCATAAAATTTGAGCACGACGGACGTTCCAATCACCTCCGTTGGCCAGCGGAGATAAGAAAGGGATAGAAATGAGCATCGAAAAGTATTGAAAGGCGGCACCGCCGTCGTCATTCCAGAGAAATAATAGCAAGTGGAATGATTGGGTTGAATGTTGAATGCAACCGGCTGACAAGACGTAGACTGAATTGTCATCAAAAGGGCCATCTCATTGGTGTTTTTCAGAGCAGAACCCCCGGAATTCAGCCGCGCCGAATGTCCCTCCCCCACCCACCTCTGGCATGCCAAATCTACCCCTGTCCAGCCCCTTTTAAGGTGGTGTCATACGTGCGCGACACTCCCTTAAATGGCTAGAAACCGTGTCTATGACAGCTTTTATGACATACACTGTCTTAGCAGCCTTACTATTTTAAGGCAGACCTATTAGATAGTTATAACATTTCTATTAGCTCTACTAATAAATTAGTATCATAATATAACTTTTATATATCTACTTTATATATAAGCTTAAATTATTAGCTCTACTAATAAATTAGTATTAGAAATTAAGTTTTAGATTCTTATCTTCTTTCTAAGCTTAATTTATTAGCTCTACTAATAAATTAGTATAAGAAATTAGCTTTTATATACTACTCTTATTTCTAAGCTTAATTTACTCTTATTTCTATTCTTAATTTATTAGCTCTACTAATAAATTAGTATTATAATATAACTTTTATATATCTACTTTATATATAAGCTTAAATTATTAGCTCTACTAATAAATTAGTATTAGAAATTAACTTTTAGATACTACTCTTATTTCTAAGCTTAAATTATTAGCTCTACTAATAAATTAGTATTAGAAATTAGCTTTTATATACTACTCTTATTTCTAAGCTTAACTTATTAGCTCTACTAATAAATTAGTATTAGAAATTAGCTTTTAGATACTACTCTTATTTCTAAGCTTAATTTATTAGCTCTACTAATAAATTAGTATTAGAAATTAGCTTTTAGATACTACTCTTATTTCTAAGCTTAATTTATTAGCTCTACTAATAAATTAGTATAGGAAATTAGCTTTTATATACTAATCTTTTTTCTAAGCTTAATTTATTAGCTCTACTAATAAATTAGTATTAGAAATTAGCTTTTTTATACTACTCTTATTTCTAAGCTTAATTTACTCTTATTTCTATTATTAATTTATTAGCTCTACTAATAAATTAGTATTAGAAATTATCCTTTAGATACTACTCTTATTTCTAAGCTTAATTTATAAGCTCTATTAATAAATTAGTATTAGAAATTAGCTTTTAGATATATATCTTATTTCTAAGCTTAATTTATTAGTTCTACTAGTAAATTAATATTAGAAATTAGCTTTTATATACTACTCTTATTTCTAAGCTTAATTTATTAGCTCTACTAATAAGTTAGTATAAGAAATTAGCTTTTAGATACTTATCTTATTTCTAAGCTTAATTTATTAGCTCTACTAATAAATTAGTATTAGAAATTAGCTTTTATATACTACTCTTCTTTCTAAGCTTAATTTATTAGCTCTACTAATAAATTAGTATTAGAAATTAGCTTTTATATACTACTCTTCTCTCTAAGCTTAATTTATTAGCTCTACTACTAAATTAGTATTAGAAATTAACTTTTAGATTCTTATCTTCTTTCTAGGCTTAATTTATTAGCTCTACTAATAAATTAGTATTAGAAATTAACTTTTAGATACTTATCTTATATATAAGCTTAATTTATTAGCTCTACTAATAAATTATTATTAGAAATTAGCTTTTAGATCCTACTCTTATTTCTAAGCTTAATTTATAAGCTCTATTAATAAATTAGTATTAGAAATTAGCTTTTAGATATATATCTTATTTCTAAGCTTAATTTATTAGCTCTACTAGTAAATTAGTATTAGAAATTACCTTTTATATACTAGTCTTATTTCTAAGCTTAATTTACTCTTATTTCTAAGATTAATTTATTAGCTCTACTAGTAAATTAGTATTAGAAATTAAGTTTTAGATTCTTATCTTCTTTCTAAGCTTAATTTATTAGCTCTACTAATAAATTAGTATAAGAAATTAGCTTTTATATACTACTCTTATTTCTAAGCTTAATTTACTCTTATTTCTATTCTTAATTTATTAGCTCTACTAATAAATTAGTATTATAATATAACTTTTATATATCTACTTTATATATAAGCTTAAATTATTAGCTCTACTAATAAATTAGTATTAGAAATTAACTTTTAGATACTACTCTTATTTCTAAGCTTAAATTATTAGCTCTACTAATAAATTAGTATTAGAAATTAGCTTTTATATACTACTCTTATTTCTAAGCTTAACTTATTAGCTCTACTAATAAATTAGTATTAGAAATTAGCTTTTATATATTACTCTTATTTCTAAGCTTAATTTATTAGCTCTACTAATAAATTAGTATTAGAAATTAACTTTTAGATACTTATCTTATTTCTAAGCTTAATTTATTAGCTCTACTAATAAATTAGTATTAGAAATTAGCTTTTATATACTACTCTTATTTCTAAGCTTAATTTATTAGCTCTACTAATAAACTAGTATTAGAAATTAGCTTTTATATACTACTCTTATTTCTAAGCTTAATTTATTAGCTCTACTAATAAATTAGTATTAGAAATTAGCTTTTAGATACTACTCTTATTTCTAAGCTTAATTGATGAGCTCTACTAATAAATTAGTAGAATAAATTAGATTTTATACTCTAATCTTATTTCTAAGCTTAATTTATTAGCTCTACTAATAAATTAGCATTAGAAAGTATCTTTTAGACACTACTACTATTTCTAAGCTTAATTTATTAGCTCTACTAATAAATTAGTATTAGAAATTAACTTTTAGATACTTATCTTATTTCTAAGCTTAATTTATTAGCTCTACTAATAAATTAGTATAATAAATTAGCTTTTATATACTAATCTTTTTTCTAAGCTTAATTTATTAGCTCTACTAATAAATTAGTATAAGAAATTTACTTTTAGATATATATCTTATTTCTAAGCTTAATTTATTAGCTCTACTAGTAAATTAGTATAATAAATTTACTTTTAAATATATATCTTATTTCTAAGCTTAATTTATTAGCTCTACTAATAAATTAGTATTAGAAATTAACTTTTAGATACTTATCTTATATATAAGCTTAATTTATTAGCTCTATTAATAAATTAGTATAAGAAATTACCTTTTAGATACTTATCTTATTTCTAAGCTTAATTTATTACCTCTACTAATAAATTAGTATTAGAAATTAGCTTTTAGACACTACTCTTATTTCTAAGCTTAATTTATTAGCTCTACTAGTAAATTAGTATAAGAAATTAACTTTTAGATATATATCTTATTTCTAAGCTTAATTTATTAGCTTTACTAATAAATTAGTATAAGAAATTAGCTTTTAGATA